>WYDI02002978.1:0-32115 GCA_009867235.2 Psittacus erithacus | reverse complement strand
GAAGGACAGGTTGTGGGGGGAAAACAAGCAGGCTACATGCTTTGTCTAATTTATGACTAAGCTTAAACCACAACAATTTGTAAGGACAAGAACGATTTTTAAAGTACCATCTAATGATTTATGCCATTAATTGTTTTCAGTACTGAACAAGCATTAACTTTCTCTAAATTCTCCATGGCTCCCTTCCTCAGCTGCTCTTGCATTTTCAAACACAGGTAAGGCATTTGCCTTGATATCTTCAGGAGACTCCACATTTCTTAAAGAGAATGGCAGAGCTTAGCATTTGCAAATTTTTCATATTTTAGGGTATCGTATTGAGTCCTGCTGACTGGCATAACCTCTCTTATCTATCAAGTACACCTGACCTGCTCCTTTGCAGTCCTATTTTTATTAAAATGGACTGTTTTAAGCATGTGGTCATAAATCACCTTTTCTGTGGTGGCTGAAAGGAGAAAAACATCAAATACATCACCTATTATTTGTTCATTTCCACATTAAGTAATAAAATTCTACTGTCCTCCACCCTGATTACTCAAGTAAACTTGATAGTCTTCCTTCCTTGGCAGCTACAATTCAGTTTTAGCTTGAGCTTTTTGACTTTTACCTACATGTCCATGAAATCTGTCGTATCGGTCCTCAGCAAGTAGAAATGTATCTTTTCCATTTCCCCCACCCCAGTGTAGGAAGCCATGCACATCTCCCACTGCCTGTCCTCTCTTTGGGATGATTAGCAGAAAGCAGCCACACTGCAAAATAACCCTTGCATCACATGGAAGGATTTGATTACTGCACAGAGTAACTGCGTCAGCAGCTGACAATCTGCATTAACTCGAGCTGTGGTATATGTGACAAGACAAGCCAGTCAGTTCAAGTAAAAATACCACCATCATCATCTTAAAAGTTTGTTCATTTGGAAAAGACCGGATCTGGGGCTAAACTGAAGTCATGACTCAAATGTACTTTATGGTCAAGACAAGCCCAGACAGCACTACGAGAAGACACAAGTGGATACTTTCTCTCAACTCTGTTGAAATAAACCAAAAGCAACAGGCTGCGCAGCAGAAACAGAGGCCTTGCTGCCCACTCACATTTGAGCTCTAATGAGAGCAAAAAGGATAAACAAGTTTGAAGATTTGGTTGCTCCCAGGATTGCTTCTTCTCTGCTGTTACACGAGATCCTCTGTCTCAGAGGGTGCACAGAAATGCTCTGAGCCCACAAAACTCTCCAATTCACCTGTTCATGAGTCAAAAGGTTTCAGGTAAACCCAGATGAAACACAACAAAGCACGGTAATACAGACAGAGGGGTCCTATTTATCTGGTTTACAAATGGAAAATGCAGAGAAACTAATGTAAATCAGAACAAGCCGCAAGAAGTGTTCTGCAGCCTTCAATTAACTATCTAAGAGCATGGCAGGCGTCTCTGCCATTAATTCTGCACTTCACTTAGCTCCTACGGTCATATAACCTTAAGAACTTCAGTGGAAAAGAAAACAGAATCCTCCAGTCCTCAGGGAAAAGTCACAGTTTATCGCTAGAAAGCATGAAGCCACGAATCTGAAAAGATGCCAAAGTTGACAGTTAACTGCCACATACTACTGAAGACTTTTTTATTCCATTCTTCTTAAACTCTTTCTTCCCATTCCCAGGCCAGACTCAAGTTTGGAAGTCAGTGAATGAATTCCACAAGTACTACAGTTTGTACTTTGGTAAACGCCTTAAAAGCAGAGGTATCAGGTTCCACAGCTCTGCGAGGAGGCTGGCACGACTTCAAAGCGCTCCTGGAATATCTATTACTTTATTCTGAAGAGATAATGGCCTCTCCCTAGTGAAGGCCGGAACAGTCTTTCCCTTCAAAAGGGGATTTGGACACCTACAGTCTCAGCTTCAGCAAGGTAACACCAACACGTCTGAAGAACTTGTACCAAGGCAGAACTTACCCGTGAAGCCTGAAGCAAATCAGAAAGCATTTGAGACCTCGAAATTTTTAAAGGGATCTTGGGCCTGTCACGACTCAAAATTGGGGTCGATTCAGAACCCACATTGGCTTCAGTGTGCCACATTGGCTTCAGTGTGCTAGTCCTGGTGGAAAGCAGGTGCTTTTCACAAGCTTTTTTAGTTACTAAAAATAGCTCTGTATTACATTATCAAAATGACATGATCTTTAATTTTTCTCAGCTGTAGTTAAATTTTAAAGAGACAAATGCATGAATCCCAGAATTTATAGACAGGTCTCATAAAATTTTCCCATCCTAAATTATTTCAGATACAGCCATTTTGAAAAGATATAATTTTCTCCTTTCTCATTTGATATTAAGAAAAGTCACCTTTTGTAGCTTTCAGCTTAGAAAAAGACACACAGGATTTTGGATACTTTTTACAACCACAACCTTTCACCCAATCTCGAGAACTATTGCAAACATCACCATCCAAAGGCAAGGGCATGCCAGAGAAATGGATTTTTACTGGGAATAGCAAAATGAAATAAGAAATAGGAATATAAAACCCCCAGATATAAATATATTGAGAGCAGCAAAACTGACTAAGCAAATACTGTACTGAGAATACCCTTCTAAGCTGCAGGTCAATGGAAAATTTTAATTTACAACTGTATCATGTGCAATAGAGCTGCTACAATTCCAAACATGACAACTGGGTGATATATGTCATTTCCCATGTTCTTATATGTCCTAGTATTTCAGTTATTAAATGACAAGCTGAGAAACTGTAATACAGAGACAAGTGACAATTATGCTGGTGAAAGCACAGTCAAAATTCATCGAAGTGTGATGGAAAGTATGGGAAGAACAAAACATGAGCTGCACTGGTGCTTGGGAAAAAAAGAAAAAAAAGCCCTAAACCCACAAACCACTTGAGAATTTGAACCAAGGACAAAATGAAACACTAGACGCATTCAAGAGGCGAGATGACATATATATGGATGATCCTGGATAGAAAAGCTTAACGGAAAAGGAAAGGAAAGGGCAGCTGAAAGCACAGTAGTCTAATGCTTCATCATCCCCTCTCCCTCTCCAGAAGCCACTGGAATAAATTCCATACAGGGGAGAAATGATCTCAGCATTGCTGTTTAATCATAGCTCTCTGCTAAAGAACTAGGGGGAGCAACTGCAAACTTTCCACAGAGTTTATCAGGAAAAGGAACTTACCCTGATTACTTAACCCCCTTTTATCCTGTTGATCTGGTGCTCTGCATCTGTGCTACTTCAGTCCCGTCCCTGATGACAAACTGCTCACATGGTTTTCCTGCTGCCACCATCCTCTTCACAGCATTTGTCTCACCTGAGTGTTTCATTCACAAATATAAAGGGAAAAAACTTCCAGCTAAATTAGCAGCTGGCTTTATCATCTTGCGCTGGTTTTCCTCAATGGGGCTGCTCAAGGCTTAGATGCTGAGAAACCTACCCTGCTCAGTCGTTCCCACCCATGACCAACATAACTCTGATAACAAACTTTAGGTAGACTACAAAAAGTGTGGAAACTGCCTCTCAAAGCCTCAGCCTTCAAGGCACTTAAAAGGTATGAACTGTTCTTAGATGACACTACTAAATTAGGGAATCTGACTTCAGTGCCGAATGCAAAGCTGAGAAGCCCAATATCCAGTCCACCTCTTCCCCCTTCCTTCCCAATAATCTCTTGACACAACCTTTATTTTTTCCTAACTTCAAATGCTGTAATGATGCTTCAAGCTAAACTACCCAAACACTGTAAGGTCAAGAATCAGCTGCATGTTTTGTGAGGCGTCCTACAGTCACAAAATTCAAAGGTAAAATGAAAGAAGGCTCTCTGATGGAAACACAGTTTGCTTTCTCTAATGTATCCTCAAAAAAACCAATGGGGGAAACTACTTAAAAAAAAACCACAAAACCAACCAAAAATAATAATAAAAAAAACCCAACAAGAACTATTTTGAGATAACATTTAAAAAATAAAAAAAGTAGAATCCGAAAAGATAGCAGGTAATAAAGATCAGCTACAAACCGCAGCACTGGCTGCAGTTTAAACTTCTTTAAATTAAGTATGCTGTCTCTTCTCCAAATGTATGGTCTATGAGCACATATATTGTTGAGCAAACTTTCCCATGAAACCATTCCCACTCCAGTTCAGAGATAGGCATTATGGTCAAGCCATGCTTCTAACAATAATGTTTGGTTTGGCAAGTTTTAGTGTGGTTGTTTTGGCAAACTGATACTTTAGCCTATGCCATTTATTTGGTTCCAGTACATTCCAAATTATTTTGATGAAACTTCGCGTGTGATATGAAGAGAAAGTTATAGCTTGTAAATCACCTGGAAAGTCCCATAAAGGGTAGGTCTTGATGGCCTCACACTGCCAAAGAAACAACACTGGGTTGCTGATCTGTTACAAATTGGAAATGCTTACACTAAAAGCAGGGGTTCTTTTTATTGCATGAAGGCAAGGAAATATATACAGCACAAAGACTAGTAATATGACCCTGCAGCAATGCTCACCATAGAACAGAAGGATCATAACTCTTAAGAGCAGTCAGCACTTAAGTTCATAAAGTTACTGAAGCAATTCTCACAGCATTTCCCTCTCTTTTTAACAATTGTTATTTATGTGCATGCACACTTTTAAATATGTGGATTATTACCTTGAAGGCAGAAGTTCACACCAAGCAGGAGGAGGAGAAAGCTGTTTCTTTATCAGCACTACCTCCTTTCAACAGAACCAACTGGAAAAAGCCCTGCAAATCATAATAAAAGAAGACATTTAAATTCCCAAATGAGGCATGCAAGCTCATGCAAACTTTTCTTTTTTAGGCCTGTTGCTCTTTAATTGTGCTACAAGAATTTCAATATTTTTCCTGAAAATACAAGGTTTTTTGTAAATAACTTACAATATCTGGGAATAATATAAATCACTTTTTATAGTTCTCAATACCTGAAGAAGGTAGTTTCAGAAGTGTAGAAGTAGCAGCAAATGGCTTCGATCTCAGAAATGTGCCATAACCTCAGAGCCCAGTGTGAAAGACAGCATCTGTCATTGCCTTGCACTTGTGGAAATAAGGCCAATTCTAAAAGCTGGGAATCAAAGATATTTTCTATGTTTGTCACATTAAGTAACTCCTAATTACTTTATACAAATCTCACCTGTTTTAAAAACAGTAAATAGAAAATGCATACTGCCTAGTTCTGACTCCTAGTCATAGTTTTTCCCACGAGTGTTTCAATGCATCTCTCCAGCTGTCCTCATTCAGAAACACACACATGAAACACCTACTTTTTGTCTTCCTCCAACCCAAATGTTGACTGCTCAGGAGTTAAGAATAGCAGGCAGCAAGGTGACAGGAAACCAGGAAAAGGAGAACATTTGAAAATTAATGCTCAGATTCACAGTATCATCAGAACCAGCTGACTGACAGCTTATGATAATCTACATATCTATAGGAAATTCCATTATTTCATTTCTTTCACTGCACATCATATTGTAAGTAGGAACAGGAATTAATATGCAATGATTACAGTTAAATGTAAATATTTGGCCCTTTAATTTCATAGACATTCTTCAGATTTCATCTAAATAGGTAGGCAGATTAATCTGTATTTGTTTTTCTAGAGCAGATATCCCTCAAATCAAACAGCAATAGGAGAGGATTACCTAATTTACTAAGCAGCCTCATGAAGCAAGCATCACATACTAACTTATTTCATAGATCTCTTTTACTGATCTCTTTTACTCTGACAGAGATCAAGGATGGCTATCACCTGCAGGAAAATAACTCGAAACTTACCTTGGTTCAACAAGAAGTGGGGAACTCTGCCCCACCTCTCTGAAACAGGTCTGTTACTGAAAGAGAGTCCTGGGTGAACAGTCAACATACTCTGAAACACAAATAAGTCAACATTTCCTCCAACAGATATTAATCTTTAAATACATCCCATAGAACATGTGCATCACAAGTACAAAATAAAGCAAACCATAACTGGAGCCCCGTCCAAAAAACATAACTATATGTAATTCGGTAATGAATAAATGCCTACTAAATACAGATGCTGAGGCTGTTGTGGGATAAAAATAGATCTGAGTTTTCAAGGACAGTTTGTGACTTTTAGTTAGCTCAGTGCTGTTGGAATATTTGTTGGTTCTGTACACATATATTCATTCATTCATTCACACACACAGTTAGACACAGTCACTTTGATGCTTTTCCCATTTCCTCCTGCCTTATATTCAACAGTTCCACCTAATCCCCTTTTTCCTTCCTGTTGTTTCTTTTGAATAACCTTAGTATATTTTAGGTCCTTGGAGGAAGAAGAAAATAAATACAAGTAATTTACACGAACTTCTGCATAGAGAAACACTGCTATGGATACTATCATCTTCTTGCAGCAAGTCAATTTCTTTAAATAAGCTGCACTGCACTAAAGGACTGAAAAAGTGCATCTTAAATTAATTAGCTTCCTAAAAATTAAATTTTTCCTTCCTGTACTCTTAAAGCCTTTATCTACGCTCTCCTCTTTCATTCTAACAATAAAATTGATTAAAGTCAAGTTACATTTCTGTAGACATTGATATGCTAAAGCTTTTGGTACAGCGCATTCCGGAGGCATTGGCCGATATGATAGATCCTGCCTGGGATGCTGCCATGGACTCTAGACAGCATGTGAAGTACAGTTATGCAATGGACGCCACAATGCCCGGGAGGCCAAATTATCCAGTCTTTACAACTGGGCTTTTTGGTAGATGGGTAACTCAGACAGCTCTCTGCTGGTGTCTCTATATAGAAATGGCGTAAGTCTTTGGACAAGGCACAGTTGAATATGTGCTCAGAAGTTACTATATACAGACCACAGAAGTGGTCACTGGGAGTAGTTCAAAATGTTTTACAAGAATGCTTTGATGCTATGCAGAGCAGTACCACTGGCCAGTAGCTAAACTATAATTATGCTAGCTGGATCTGAAAGTCAGGGTTGAGTTGCAAGAATTCCCTTCTCGGCTCACCCATTCCAGACCTTGATCAAGGCCACTGTAATTTTGGGAAAGTTCAGTACCAGTGAAAATGTAAGCCTACAGCTGAAAACCTCATGGGTTCAGTTTTTGTTTTAAAATCTAGGTCACGTCACTCCAGGAGCAGTGGTAGGCTTCCCATGCAGGTGCAGAGGACACAAGGACACGCTATATGCAAGATAGTATGAACAAAGACATGCTTAAAAGTATCTGAGTGTATGAGTTAAAAAAATAATATTAACATCAATTCATTATAAGCCTTGTTTCTGGCCTGGCTACCATCTGTGATGGGGATTTTGTTATGCAGTGAAACAAGAACAAGACAGGGTTTTAAACACTGCCTGGAGCACACAAGCCCTGTGTTTATTCCCAGAAACATATCCATAAATTATAAAACAGAAAGAGGACTGACCACTTTTGACTGCGCGGGCTGCAGGAATTAACTTAGTCATGACATGTTCTGCCTGCTATTGCGACCAAGGCAGCAGCTTGCAGCCCAATTCCCATGTGCTTTAGTGAGGTACGTTACCACTGTACGCCTGAATGGTGGCCCCTAACTCCATGTGTCAGGGATGAGTGATTAATAGCACTTGGATGGTTTCCTGCTAGAGCAGGGTTGGGTGCAGCTGCTGCCTGGGCCTGGGCAGCAGACCCATCACATCATCCTTGCAAGCATGCATGCTCCATGGTGAAGGCCAACAGCATGGCCACAGATAGCACAGACCTAGGATGACATGATGCAGCTTTCTCCTGAGGTCACTTCTGCTGAAGGGGGATCAGACACAACCAGTTAGGAGAGGGTCAGCCCTCTGGTGTGAGCAGGGTTAAGTTCAGCATTCAAGCTCCACTTTGATCATGCCATTTCATGGGCAAAATCATAACTGGATTTTGTTGGGATTTTTTCAGACTTTGTTGGCTATGTTTCTTAACCCACAGCTTCCCTGCATAAGTACATGTCCAAGCTTGAGCCTGCTGCCTGCCTTTCAGTTCCTTCAAATTTTGATAGTGTGAGGAAGTCACCTCTATTCTCTGCTCTTTAAACTGTCTCTAAACCAGGGAATCGACTAAATAAATAACTATAATCTGGAATGTCTTTATCTGCTGTGTGCCTCACAACACTGGCTTATGGAAGCCTGTGCACAGCATACTCCTGCACCAACCTGTGTATGGTTCCCATTATCATATAAAAAAAACAAATGGCAGAGAACCATTATTTTCCCCCCTCAACCCCAAACAAAGAATCCTTATGACACTGAACTCCTTCCTTTAAGCAGTCTCTTTTTAAGCCTCACTATTTAACCAAAACACAACACAAAACAGCACACTAATATCTTACGGATTACTTTGCATGGTAGAGAATTATCTTCTGTTCATTCAGCTCCCTCCCAGAAATGAACATTCTTTTTTTCCTTCACTTAGGAAGTCAGGATAGTTTATTTTGTTTCTGTATTTCAGTTCACTCTGCCATACACTACCCTGATTAATTTTGGCAGTGAAAGTTAGAGAAGTAATTTAAAATTATGATCATACAGAAGCATTGTATTTTACTGCAGCAAAATCAGTGCTCCCGTTTTAACCCTCCTGACCTTTCATTTCCTGTGAAGGAGCACAGGAGGTAAAACCTGTTCGTGAAGGCATGGCCTTAAGTGTTCCCACAATTTTGGTTTTAAATTATTTTCCTTCATAATAAATGAAAACACATGCAATGTTACACTTAAGACACTGCAATAGCAATAGCACCACAATAGGTATGCTAGGTATCACAGCACTACAACAGCACCAAATAGGTATGCTAGAGGTGGAATTAGACCAGAACACTAAGGCTGTTAAATCAAAGAAAGTCAATCTAAGTTTAGCTTTGTCAGCCTTAGAAAATAACAGAAAAGGAATGCAAATGATAGCCATGAGAAATCTGACTCTTGTTTGCTTCAAAAAAGAGTATGCAGAAATACTGAAAGCAACAAAATATACAAGGATGACAAAGGGAGAATTTGAGCACACTGGACTTAGAATTGATTTCCTTTGAGTTTCATTTCTTGTTACCTTCTCATTATAGCTATCATATAATGACAGTTATCTATGTGAACTGTAAGTTATTCATGGCTTAACTCCTCTTTTTAAGAATTGGCCTTAAGTATTTTCAGGCTAAGCATGTACTTCCTGAAATTTCCCAAAATAACTTCTGGCGATCACTGGAACTGGAAGAGCTGCTGATTGCTGGAATGCGACACTTGAAGTGTCTACATGAAGATCAAACATGAATTTATTAGAGTGCACCTATCTGAATGTCTATTGTGATGCAATCAATCACTGATACTTCACTGACAAGCTTCTGAAAGTGGTTTTTACTCCACACATACACGAATGCAATAAGCAGCAAAAAACCCTCCAGCAAACACCCCAAAAAGCCAATAAATTCTTAGAGATGTTGATTGCAGCTCTCCTTACAAGATCCAATCTATTCAGCATCGATTTATATTACTGTTATATGTGACAAGTATCCTGCTTAAATAACAATACTGTTAAGAAAATGGACCGACAAACCTACATCCTGGTTATGACATTATTTGCTTAGCAAGTATATTCGATTATTTTACAGTGATGGAAGTTTCATTAGGAAACAATTTCACTGTACTGCCAGCTAGCAAAGTACATAACATACAGTGTGAAAGAGACTGATGTGAACACCAAGTTCATTTGGGCTCCCATTAAGAAGTAAGTAGCATGTTCTTTGAGCTGTCTTCTAGTTTCTTGCTTCTGTTTTTCTAAAGCCAGAGTAAGTTTAATAGGCTGCTATATCTCACCTGGAAACTTCACCTTTTGATCAGTGTTCTTACCTATGTAATCATGATCAAAATTGTATTTATTAAATGATTTTTTTTTCTTTAAAAAGGTGAGTTCATTTATTATTTTGGATGTCTTATTTCAAGTGAAATCTTTCCACATGTCTAGTCCAGAACAAAATTACCCAGCTAGATAAAACCACCCAGTATTCCAGCAGGCCATCATTTCCAGCCTAATACACAAACAGACCAGAGTCTTTTAAACCCCAAATAATTCTATAATGTGGAAAACCACTCTTATTTCCAAAAACATTTTATACTACAAGTCCATCTGCTCATAGTAAAACGGAGAGGATGTAGTTCCAGGATCTACTGACTTCAGTGGCAATTTCTAATTAAGCATTTCACACATTCCTGTATTCTTGGTTCGTTTAAGTCCAAGTCAAGTCAATGATACTGCTCACAGGATGCTTCCAGAAAGTTTTGCTGGCATGTTGTGGTAGTGCAGTAGCAGCAGCTGTGTACAGCAAGGTTTTACACTAGCTAGCACAGTTTCAGTAAGCTATCACTGTCCCCAAAGTCAGCATACAGCACCCAAATAACATGGAGATGCTAAAAGTGCTCACAGAAAAGAGGACAGCAAAGAAAAATAGCTTCAGAAAGGCACGAGGAACTCACCAGAAAGGTGAAGAGATGAAGAGCTCAACAAGAAAAAGCTCCCTCCTTGAAAGTCCATTAGAAAAGGTATTAGGAAGAAGACGACCAGCTCACTGACTTTTAAAGAGGCTTCTGTTCTGTTTTGACAGGGCACAATGTCAAGACATTAGTGGAGAAGAGCATTCTTCAAGGATGCTTTGAAGATCTTCATTTCACACAGCTCCTAGATCTCACAATGCAACTGCTAGAAAACCAAACACAGACATCTGAAAGTACATATGTGCACGTATACAGCCATTCTTAAATTAAGGATATACTTGCTTTAAGTTTCTGTATTTAGTTTATAGGCTTTGTTCAGTAAAGGTCACTTGAATGAATCTTAAGTAGGCATTGCACTGGTCTTCCTGAACAGCAGTGGTCTCCTGAGTCACGGGCAAGTGTGACTTCCATTAACAGAGTACAACGAAAGTTTTCGAGAACTCCAGACCTGGCTTAAAATGCTTATCTTCTGGTGAGAACACTCTGACTGCACAACAGATCTAACGAAACTCGTAAGTGAAGGCACTGCTGGACTAAACACAGAACAGAACCTTCCAACAACCAAGTTTTCTCCGTTATCATCTGAGCAAGATGACAGTAAAAAGCAGAGAGGAAACACTGAAGTGGAAGCTGAAATCTGGCGAGCTAAGAAGGGCTGCACAGTACTACTGTTCTGCAATGACAAAGTTTACACAGTTTCTTTACAAGCACCTCTGTGTTGCCCAACACTGCAGGAGCCAAATATTTCTTATTCTTCAGTTAATCATCCTAACAACTTGGTGAAGAAGGTAAAAATCATTTTCATTTTGCATGCACAAAACTAAGGCAGTAGTATTAAGTTATTTATCCACATTCATACAATGCTTTGGAAGAAGTAAGAACAAACAGCTCACGTCTCACTTTTAGCTCCAGTTTTAAAAATAACATCGCAGGCAGAAGTCTCTTGTTCTGTCACATACATGTGTCATGTTCAGACCCTTCTCCTTATCTCTCTCACCTCGGATGACAACCCTCATAGCCACATGACTGGGACACTGGCAATGAGTCAACAGATTACCAGGCCACTTCACACAGAGAAACCCTGTCAAGGAAGAAGCCCAGGCAAACTGCTTCCTGGCAGCAGACTGAGGAAAGAGAATGTCAGTTTACCTTTTCCTGTGGGATCCCACTGAGGTGGCATGAAGGAGATGGACTGTATGACTAAAGGAAGCTGGCAAGAACTCCACCAGTAGCTGCATTACAGCAGTCACAGACACACTGTGCAGAAGCTGAAATTAATGCAAAACATGCAACTGATAAAGGCACACTGACAGTATGAACTGGATTACTCTCATGTAGCTGAGGAAAGCCAGATGCTGTGGTAAAACGGCAGGCTGGGCAGGACAGCAGTGGCTTCCTCTGAGGAGGTGGCAAAACATGCAGGTTCAGGGCACAGGGCCTTCAGGCTGCTCTGATACTCCAATTCTAGTTACTGAAACCACAGCAGTATATACAGCTTTCTACAGGACACCCTTTTTTCTCTGACATTAGTTATATCAGTATTTAAAGGACAAATAACCACTTTTTGGCCCTTCGTGGGCTCAATCCATGTTTTAGATTGAGGCTGTGGCCACAGAACTAGACGCTCACCTTATTTCCACCAGTCATCTAAAAACAAAAGCCAACAACCTTTTGCTGATTTCAGAAGATATGGCCTGAGGAAAAAAGCCACAATAACATGTTTGCCTCATACCCACCTCAGCTGACTGCAGAGACACTCAGGATGTGTGAGAAATTTTGGGGTTTTTTCTTAATCAGATTTCCAAACAACACTTTAAAGAAAAATAAAATGCTGTTCTAAATCCACCAGCTGAAGGTGAAACACAGAATTGATAAATTATTTTAATTTCTTCTTTCAGCTAGCATTCAAAAAAGTGGAAAACCAGAACATTACCACTGCAGTGAGGAAAACTTAAAAGGGCAGTACCACTGCCCGCAATAAACTGAGGAGAAAGCCCCTGACATTTCAGCTTTAGTGTGTTTTGCTGACAATAAATAATTCATGGCGTAACTGACCTTTTATTCAGCCTAATTAGTAATTAGTTATTAAATCAAACAAACAAAAATAGAGAATGGGAGACAGGAGCTACCACCTCCTACAGCAGCAAGAGGACCCCTCAGGAAGTTCTCCCCAGCCCCTGTACAGCACAGCTATGCAGAGCAGGAGGGACTTTGAGCCCCGATTCCATACCTGTAGGGTTCAATCATGACATCAAACAGCCAAACAGTGCCAGACTGATTTTGAAATTAAAATATAGAAGTATAAAAGAAAGGCAGAGATTGTGACTGCCGCATACAATATACCGTGATGTCACAAGCCTTTGGATATGCAGAAAGGAACAGAGCTGCAAGGCAGAATTTTTCTTTAGAAGAAATGACTGGCAAAAATATCAAAGACTGTATCTGGTATTTTTAATTTTTTATCAATTCTGTAGAAGCATTGTTGCTTTAAGGTTTCTTATCTTGCAACACTCTACCTTCTATAAACATAGTAGGTGAGTTCTCCAGTCAGGTCTCTTTCCTCTAATCAGTCCTTCAATTTCTATAGATAGAAGCAGGGCTTAAGAGTAGCTGAGAAGTCATAACCATGTTTTTTTAAGCTGTGACACATAATAACTCCTCTTCCTGCTGTTCTGATTCAACACAGTTTATCTGCCTACAGATAACTTGATTTCTCTGATATGTATTCAATTGGTTTAATTTACAGAAGACATATACGTTTTATTTTCTTCTCTTCTCCCCATCTTCAAATATAACTGCCAAGTATCCTAATAGAGCAGAAATGGGATTTCTGGGGATCCACAGCCAGAGGCATACCAACCAAACAGAGGCTTTCTACAGGTTGTACAGCAGCCATAAATTAACTAGGCAGATTTCCCAGCAGTTACTTTTCTGTGACTCTTGGGTAATGCAAAGTACCAGTTTTCAAACCATCTAATGATTCAGATCAGGAGTTCAGAATGGCACAGAACCTTTTACAGGAAACATGCTACCAGCGAGCTTCATGAAGCACCAGGTATTCAAGTTCCCCCCCTCCAGAAGGCCTTTCACCAGGTTTACTCTGCCTTGCAGTACAGATGCACACAGAGTTTTTGGGCCGTTTTCTGCAACACCTGAGCCTGCTCAGTACAGGTATACACTAATGTTTGATTATCCCAATAATGCTAGTCCGAATGTAGGATATGGAACTTCCAACCTGAAAGAATTTAAATCCAGAAGTTAGAATAATGCCTGCTTTCTCAAGTAGTCATTGATTAGCCTCCAACTTTTCCTCTTACATATAAATGTTCTCCCAAAACATACATTTAGAAAGAAGAGTATGACATGGTCTTCCCCATCTCAGATTCCTCATTTCCTCATTTTTGAGAATAGTTATCACCTTAGAGGTACAAAGACAGAAAAAAAAAAAAAAAAAAAAAGAAAGAGCTTTCGTATGAACTGAAAGCCCTGAATTTTTACCCACTTCTACTCTTTTCCCTTCTCCATCCTACAGGATGGAGAAGAATTTCATACAGGCTTCTGGTAAGCTCACACACAACTTATTTATGGTATCTTCAAAGTCACAACTCAGTGAAATCACTAATAAGCAGGTAAATACAAGGTGAACTAGACAAGGGTGAATACCATCACTTTACAACAGTGAACTAGCCTAAAGTCTTGAAGGCCAAAAAAATCCCAAACCAATCAAAAAAAAAAAATCCCCATCAGTTTCATCCGAAGATGGGTTGGAGATCACACGTAAGATGGACAAAAGATTCACCTTAACCTCCTTATTTTCAGTATTGCTTCTTTAAACTAAGCTATCTAAGCACTCGAACATCTATCCAGACTGATTCAATTAACAGTTGACATGCTGTACTTAAGCTGCTACCAAGTACTAGCTTCAGCTAATCATTTCAAAAACAAATGTGAAGGCTGTTCATATTGCTGCATTAATCTGTTTCTGCAGAATAGAGTTATGCAACTGATATAGGGCACACACTAATTTGATAGGACCCATTTAAGCACATAATACTCATTAGACACCCCTTGAGTATAACAGAGGGCATGAATAATAGCTTCAGCTAAAGGTCAGCTGGTAGTAAGATGGACACAGATGCTTAGTTCTTAAACATAAAGTACGGCTACAGCACTGAAATATGCTTGTAAATGTGGCCTGAGTTTCCTTTTTTATTTCTGAATTTGTACTTCTGCTGAGGAAAAAAAAACCAAACCCTAATAAACACTATAGGAGACATATATGACATTTTAAATACATATTAAAGAGGTTAATATCAAAACTAGAAGGACAAAAACTTATTTAGAGTTCTACAACATACACGCCAACTCAGCATCAAATTGAGCTTGAACACAGTAAGCCTTACAAAAACCTAAGTGTATAAGTGTTGCTTGTGCTCCTGGAGACTGCTTCAAATGGTTTTTCCAACCCCACTCATTTTCAACCAATAGCACTAATAAATGCATTCAGTAGAGAGTTTTTGAAAACTGAAGCTGTCGCAGTAATAGAGCCAGAAAGGAACTCAAATCATAACCAGAAACTTCCACTTGGAAAAAAAAAAAAAAATCAAAGCAAAATAAAACTCCTGAGCATCTGAGTTTTACTATATGATATGGGACTGATCCCACTTGCTCATTTTCAAAGGTAAAGAAATTATAATCTGTCCTGCAGCAGACAGAACAAAATAATTCAAAAAGGGACAAGATAGCATAGTACCGTATTTTTGAGTCATTTATGCTTTAATTTAAAAGGGTTTGGTTCATAATGGTCTATTTATTAAAGTTTGTAATTTATAAGAATAAAAATCTATGCAGGAAAAGAACCAAGAGTCTCAGGTTCGGTTATGAATGCGTTTTGCTTCAAAAACTTTTTGAAAACATTTGCTAAATAGGCATGTTTAATTTTACTAGGAAAAAAACAACGATTAACATAAAAACAATGTACATTAACATAATTAACAAGCTGTTTCTCTGGCTGTACATTACTATTAACATGAATGTAAACCCACCAGACAGCATCGCCCTCCCCCCCATTCCTTTCTGTAATGACCAGTGCCAATTCCTACAGTTTTTAAAATTCATATTTTATGAACAAAATTTGCTCATAGATGGATCACTGTGGAATACTTCTACCAAGATTAAATGTACTCACTAATGCCTTTTAAAACTTAACAGTAGCTTCCAGTGCCTACAAACCTATTATTTCAGTAATTGCCAGGGCATGCAAATTATCTGAAACAAAGGAAAGCACAATGGCCATAAAATACTGTTCTATCCAAGGCACTTCAACATCAACACAGGCTAATATTTAGCAACCAACTCAACATAGTGAACATTTATGTTAATTCATGCACCTGGAAAAGGCTGTGAGCAAAGGGGTTGGGGTGACTTGGTTTTGTGTTTTTACTTCAGAAGATACACAAGTTTGCATTGCAACTAAAACCCCACTAAAAAAAAACCATGAAAGAAAAAAAAAAAAGAGGATTTTAAGATAAATGAAAATGTGTAACTTACAAATTTAAATACTGGCCGCATGCACATGGCTTTCTTTTTAAAGCAAGTGCTGCCTTCTTAGATATGAATAGAAAAATACACACCAATATTCATCAGGAATAATAAGCAAGCTACTGTGGATCAACTTGCCCCTTCCTTCGTGGCAAAGAAGCAAAGCCTCTTGTCCTTTACTGACTGGTATCAGCCTCTTTGGGAGGAGACTGTTCTGTCAGCAAAGGCCAAGATTTCCAAAGGCCTGTGGCAGCTGCAGGTCCTTCTCAGGCTGCAGCTTCACCGTGCAATAACACCCGCCAGTCTGCCAGCATCACCACTCATGCAATTGTTCCCAGTGATCTGGAATGATTTAAGTACTTTAAAGCTGCACATCCTTTCTTAAGTGAATATTTTGACTTGACAGGGTCAAAGCAGTTATGTATGTGCAATAATACCAGGAGATCTAAGGGAATGATAAGCCTCCAGCAAAAGGAGAGGTGAAAAAATCACTGTGCGATGGTCTTTCATCTATATTACAGTCAGCAGAGGACATTGCATTAACCATAGCCTAACCCCAGACATCACAAACATCTCAGGGGAAGAAACCCTTTCCTTGAGGGTTTGAGAGCCTTCCCACATGACGAGCTGGCGCTTTGAGTGCCTGACTTTTTCTGATTACAAGAATTCTGTCGAATGTGCACTGGTCCGTGGAGCTGCTTCACAGAAGCAGGAAGGACCAACTGGGACCTGACACAGCTTCAAGTTCAATTATCACTTCAACAACACTTCACTTGGAAATCCATGATCTTGATATTTTTCCAGTCCCCAAAAGCTCTGCAAATGTTATGCGCATTTCTATGTGCACAGAACCAGAGTGGATCAGAGGAGAGTCGCAGAAGAATCCTTCCTCATACTTATTCTTGCTGTTAGATTACCTGATTTCCAGACAATCAACTGGAACGATCTTTTTCAATTTTATGCTGAAGTCTTGCTATGGCTTCCAGTGATTTAACTTGCTCTGAACTCTTCCACTAACTTCAGTGGAAGGACGGCTGTATCCTGAAGACTCTCCAGAAAACTGAAACAAAAGCTTTAGTGAAATAATTCAAGGAAGCATACTTCCTCCTACACCTAATCACACTTCACTTTATTCTCAAGCTGTGGTGATCCACAGCCATTCTTGATTACACACAATGGAAACATCAAAGAAACCTGGTGGGACACTTTGAGATATTTGAGACAGCTTACCAAGAAAACCAAAAAAAACCCCAAAAACCACTACAGCAGATAAAACAGTATCTAGTTTATTACATATAGAAAGAAATTTCCAGAATTTTCAAACACCCACATTTTCATTCCAGGGAAAGAGTCAATTTGAAAAGTTCACCCTTTTTTGTTTTCATTTTGTTTTCTATTGGTTGATTTTTTTTTTTTTACAATATATACGGTGGAAGACTTTGATTTCTTTTTTCTGATTCTTTTTCTTTTGACCTGTGCAATTGATGAATTTAAGTTGACACTTGTAAATACCATATACAGTAATGCTTGTCTTCATTGTAGTTAATACAGACTATTATTTTACAAGGAGTACAAAATTATTTTTCTTTTGGAAAGAACTCAACTCAACATCAGGGTTATCTTACAACTGATAGTATCAGTAAATATGACTGTACAATCAAGGCCCAGGGACCAATGACTCATATTATATTATTTTCTGAATTACAATCTGAAATCAAGAATAGTACCCCACTCTATTCTTAGAAGCCTTGTTTTAAGCAGGTTTCCCACTCTGTTTACAACAGAATATAGTATACCTCAGTTCCACATCAAAAATGATGTGCTGCAGGAAAAGTTACATTTTAGTTAAAAAAGTACATGTATAAATCAAAACCTATGTTAAATATTTAATACTCTTCAACCAACATTAAGTTCTGTATGTAATAATTTACAATGATGATTTGTCATACAGGTTTTCAGCAGCAAATGAAGTTGTGTAAATGTGCTAGTAAAATACCCATTCTCACCATGATGTAGTGGTGGGCACATCAGTTCATTGTGGCCAGCTAAGTCCTTATGCTAGAGGATGAAGTAAGAGAGATTCATTGTCCAGGTGTCACAGTGCTTCTGCTTGGCACAACACAGATGTGCAGCTCAGTCAACTAACTCCTGAGGTTTGTGTTAAGTAAACAAACTGAACTGGATGCATCGTACCCATTTACAGAGGAAGAGGAGGAGGAGGAGGTGAGGTCCTAGCTGTGGTACCATGAAACATTTATAGTCTTGATACCCATGACTTAAAAGAAGGATTTGCTGAGGTTGTATAGGTCATCATTCTGAAATTGAAAGAGAAAAAAAATTAGCATCATGGGCACTTTAAAAGCTTTTCTGTAATTATTTCCCTCCCTTTCCTCCTTTATTTTTTCTTTTATCTTTAAAGAGTTATCATCCAAACTGAAAATGTTAGCACCTTGAAAAATTATGGCATACACAGTTGAACTGTACTCGAGCATCTGAATCCCAAAAGCATTTAAAACAGATGTTGGCAATAAAATTCAAAGCAGTCAGAAATACATTTAGAACTTGTAAAAGGTTCACCTAAGCAGAAACAATTTAAGTGTCCATACTGATTAACTCTAAGAAAGTTCTATGACAAGAGAAAGAAAAGCTCAAAGCCCTGGCCTGCTGTTGGCTTTTCTATCCACTGCATTGATTAGATACTGTGTAGGACTTCCCGGCCACCTGCAAATGCCACAGCTTGCATGAAAAGGATGACCAAGGAATGGAGCATGCCCATTCCCTACTGTCATACGAGTTATAAAAAAACACCCCATATGCAGAATGGTACCCTGTTAATGTCCATACATTCTGCTTCTGTCTCGGAATGGACAGAGTGAGTAACAAGGTCCTGCAACCTTAATAATGTACAATGCAGGTTACTGGGGAATGAATGGCAGAAGCTGCCTTGGGCCCTGTACCACCAGTTCTCCTCATCTCTCGGCTCCAGCCTCCCTAATTTAGAACACAGTCCAACTGCCTCTGTAGTAAGTTCTCTCAACTCTGCTTCTCAGTTGATTTTATACAGGCAGGTCACCAGTACAACAGTTCTGATCACCAGTGACACAGCGCATGGTGGCACACTCTTGGTGCCCGTCTACCTTGTGTCCTGCTGACAATCCCACAGCAGATGCTCTGGGCCCAGCAGAGAGTGGGGTCCCTCCTGGAGGATGCAGGACTGAGGTTGCACACAGAGGCACCATGGGGTGCCTCCCACTGCACCCAAGGCCCTGTGCAATAGCTGGCCACTGCCCACCTGCACAACACGTACCTCTGGCCAGCCACTGGCCACACCAGCACACGATCCCTGAGTCACCGCAGACCATGGCCCTGTCCTCCTCTCTTCACACTATAGTCACATGCAGCCATACCCACGGGGGACCGAACAATGCACCAGTAAAATTAATACTATTTTTGTTTTAAATGGGGTTAGAGGACTGCCATCATTTACATTTCAGGAGTTTTGGCTAATATCTGATGAAGCAAGACTTAGATTTGACATAAAAGTGCATCTATTTCTATATTTGATATTAACTACGCTCCTGAAAAGACAGGTAAACAGTGTGTTTCCTTCAGTACAAATAAAGGCTTCCCACAGACATGTTGGAGTAAGAAAAACTGAAAACACCTCCTGTCCTATATTCTTTAATTGCCCAAGAAACAGAATTTACTTTGTGTGGTCCTTCAAGTGAAAGGAAAGCCTATCCCTGCAAATGATGCGTGGTATGCTGTGAAAACTCCCCAGAGAATTATCTCACAGATCTCTTATTTACTTTCAACTTTCTTCTGCACTCACATTGCGATCTACTGGAATGCTCCTACCCAAATATCTATATACAGCTTCACATAGCTTTGCAGCTTTCAACTATGTTGGACCTAAAATTAGCCAGTAATGCCATACTTTCTTAATAAAGATGAGCGACAAAGGAGAAATGGCTTCATTTAAATGGAGGTGCATAGTGTGCGTGATTTGCATGATGCATATCTGAGGCGGGTGTTTCACACACAGCTCCTGTCCAGCACGGCCAGAGGAACAGTTGGGTGCCCACCAGCAGGGCCCCACAGCCTGACCTGCCTTGCATGTACAGAGGAAGCCAAAGAAAAGCAAGTAACAGCTTTTCTACATTACTATACATTTTTCTGCTATGAGATTTTAAGTACATAAATAATAATTTTCCTTATCAGAGCCAAGTCTTATACCTCTTCACTAGTATTCAGGTCATCTAAACTTAAATATATTATGTATTGAATGAAATGGCCTGTCCAATCAATTTCTCACCAGTTCAACCAATATGGCCAAGAAGTCATCACAGCTGCTACTAGCAGACATCCATTCCTGGATTCAGAAGTCAGAAGAGCAAAGGAAGAGAGTAACAAGTCTATTTGAAAAACAAAACACTTTTTGAGAATTCTCTAAGAAAACAATACTGAGGAAACCCACAGTTAATGAAATCCAGACACTCACATATTCAAGTCCTGCGCATGTGTAAAAAGAGTGAAATATCCAAGGCTGAACTATTCAAGAGTTTGAGACTGGGGATGAAGAGCCAGGAAACATCCAGGACACCAACTGGTACAGGCTGCATTTCATACAAACTTCAGCTGCAGGTATGACAGGACAAGGGCATGGAGCAGTTTCAAGCTCATAACAGCACCTCCAGGATCTTTCGCAGCACAACATGGAAATCTACCTCTCACCCCTCGATCAAAATGTATCAGTAGCTTTTGTTTTCTTCTAATTATGTGATGGAAAAATAATTTAGACTTTGCTACAGACCATCTGAAATTACTGACTGCAACAATTTGTTTTCAAATCCTCAATTTCCCTGACAAATCTCTTTCCACAAAACAAAAAATGCTTAACTGAGAATGACAACCTGTGTTACTACTACAGGACAGCAGTGCCTGCTCTGTCTGAATGCACAAAGATGCCCAGAAAACAGCCATTCTGAGAGCAAAGCTGCTCCTCCAAGGCCACTGAAAATACAGTCAACCTTTAAGGCCTTCAATCCAGGGAATTCTTGTTTGTGCATAATTTACAGCCAAAAGCCCCACCCTCAGTTTTTTTGTACAAATGAAGTTTTCTGGACTTAGAAGAATATTTCTAAGTTTTCTGACACAACAATCTGGACCTCCTCTCTCCCCAGTGAACTACTTCAGTATGTTTCAAGGCGGAAGTACCTTATTTGGAATTGAAGTCATGGGCTAGATACCTCACTGTTTCTTATCAACAGCCATCAGCATTTCCTTAACAACATATAAAAACAGTGCAGAAGACAAGTGTTTAATAGAGAGTGCTAGGACTACAGCAAGCTGAGGTAAAACTACTGATCATTAAAACTACTGACATCACTGTTGGCAACCAGAGAAAAGGGAAAACCTGTGTTTAGTCTATTTCCCATTCACCACAAGTTTCAGCTGGAGTCCCCAGTAATGCAGTTTGTAGTTGGCTTTATGGAAAAAATTAGTGATGCAAGAAAAATGTACTGAAACAAACAAGCATTTTTAAAAGTTACTACAAGATACCTTTGACAATTAGTCTCTGTTCAACATCTGTTACAACACACATGCAGATAACACTCACACACGTTCCAGCTGGCAATACTTCCTCTCAAATCTATTAGTCTGGGCTCGATACAACAAAGCTAGCCGTAGATCCCGTTACAGCTGAAGTCCCATTCTTAAATCCAGTAACTAAAAGTAAGTCAATACTTCAATTTATTTCCGTTATCAGGGAGTTGGTGAAAATCTGAACTCATTGTGAGCAGAGTGGCCTGAAGTTAACGGACTTTTCATACATAAAATAGATGTGTTGTTAAGGTATATTTAAAGAGCAATCCTTACAATCCATTTTCTTTGGAAAGAAACCAAGGAGGAACAAATACATCAAAAGAAATGAAAGAGAAAACTCAAGGGATCTTCAGCAAAAGACTTTCCAGTAGCCAGTTTAAACCTCTATTTGCTATTAAGGGCCAGTAACACATCTCATGGGCCAGTAACGCATCTCATCCCTAAAACACCAATAGAAATGCCCTTCCTAGGGGTCATTTCATTTCAAAACAAGTAAAACACGGCAGAGTTGCTGCTGAAGCTCCATGATCATTTTAGCAAATAAATGCAACTATTTGTCACTGATTAATATGTCAAATGTGGCTCCCGAATGTCAGACCTACTTATTACACTGTCATACTCTCCAGTGTCAGCTGGACATCTGTTTAGTAAACAAATCTACAGGTAACAGAGCCAGGTCAATGGAAAGATGACTCCCAGCTGAATAAAACACTGATTTTTCCAGATCTACTGAAGGAGGATAATTTCCCAACTCTGCCATCAACCTTGCTAAACCAAACATATGCTCCTAAACTGCACCTACACCAGTATCTCATTCGAAACAGTGAACAACAAGGACTGGTTGAAGACCATCTGTCAAAGTTACTAGTTATAAAAAAAAGGTTTTAAAAGTAAACACATTTGTTGTTTACTTTAGGATCATATGGAGTATCCTATTTGTGTAGGTTAAACGGTGATTTACTGCATAATGAACACACCCACCTAATAAAAATGAAAAAGCTCAGGAACAAAAGCTCAAAATAAAAAGATAACCGTCATGAAAACAGCACCAGACTTGCAGAATTTCACAAGTCGAGGTCTGCAGGCAGCCCAGGCACCCTTTGTCTGGGCAGGTACCACCGAGCGTCTTTATAAATCTGACACAAAGTAAACATGTTAAGTAGTCCTGAAAAGCTCATTTACAGTTCTTGTCTTGGGGACATCTGCATCCTAATTATAATGAAATGGTGCACAACTACTTAAAAGCTGAATTAATCCACATTTTTGTGTTCATACTGATGATCATAAATAGTGTCTGCCTACAATTTTCTTGGCATTACTGATGTGTGCGCAGATACAGAAAGTATCCTATCCAGATGAATCAAAGACATCAACCAAAATTTAAACAAGCTCAAATAGCTTCTTTTCAGAGAGATGCAAGCACATTGTACAGTTTTTCCAATCTCACATGGACCCTTGAAAGAGTAAAGGAATGCAAAAAAAGACAATGGTTGCTCTAGTATGTTAATCGCAGCCTGAACACTAACAAAAGGAATTCAAAATAGAACTAAACAAAGTAATTACAACATTGCTATTTAACTTGACAGGCTATAATCTATATTAAATAAGCCCAGATAAGATTTTCTTCATTGTACCCCAAAATGCCTATTTCAGCTTTCTGGGGAATGTCATTAAGTGGGGAATTACTGACAATTTGGTTTCATCAAGTCCTTCCCTATCTGGTCAAGTAACTAGATTTCGTGTTTTCATCCTCTTTTTCTTCATATAGGTTATCATCCATTGACAGAGGAACCTAAGGACCAGTAATAGATGGTACAGTCTTTCTGCCATGAGTTCAGACAAAATCACTCCCTTTACGCACAGAATTGAAAAAACCAGTCATCCCCACCATACAGGAAGCTTTATTTCTCCCCATAAAGAGAAGCTGGGGAGGAAAAAAAAACCCAAACAACTAAGAGACTTTTAAAACGAGATGATGAGCAGAACCAGGTTTTTACATTTAAGAACACATTTCCTGCAGTGTAAGTACAATGGGAAAACACAAACTAAACCATACACATTCTTTCGATAAACTTCTGCCCAGCAAAGTATTCATATGTTTGATTTCAACTTCACATCATGTCAACCTGATTTAAGCTCACTCAAGACAAAACTAAGCCCATCACTGAGGTCAGTCAGCAAGAAAGGCTGCTGATGCAGACAGGAAGCCAAAGATTGCCTGCCCCAAACACATGGCACATGAACTAAACGTTGAGTTCAGCTTACATCAAGAGAAATTCCCTTTGTTTCAGGACTGAAAATAATGATGTTACAATGAAGGCAGGGAACGCAGCATCTGACAAGATCAATAGTCCAAGTTTGTCCCAACTCTTTTCATAATGTTTCTCTAATAGTCTTGGCAGCATTGTTTGTGTTTGATGTTCCTCAGATAAACCCACTGCTGATCTAGGGTTTTCTCCTACTGCAGTAATGGGAAGGGATATCTAAACCTAGATGTGTAGTACATAGTTAATAGCTTCACCCTTCACAGGATAACATTTCTTCTGGGTTTTTTTTTAAGATTTAAAGAAATTTACAAATTCAATGACCAGGGTCATTCATGATTTTGGAATTCGTACTCTTTAGTTCACTGAGCTTTTAGAGTCTAACCCTGAAGAATTTGGGGCATCCAAGCTTCCCTTGATGACCCAATAACCCATTCCCAGTTCAAGAAAGACATAGTGAAGTGCACTGTGTATGCCTGTATCCTTGAAAGAGGAAAACATTGCTCAGCGTTTACCTTTATCAAACATAACCCTCTATCAACCATATTAATAAGGGGAATCCAGAAATACTATTTCATTATGCAATTTGTTTCTCAAAAGAGTTTTCTTTGCACTTTTTTTTTTTTAATTACTTTTATTGTAGTTTGGAATTCAATAAAAATCACCAGCACTTGGAATCATTACAACTGCCCTCCCTATGGAGAAGCAAAGAACCTGTGTGCCTTTAGATGCAATCGCACACCCTCAGTTTGTTAGCAATTCAAACATACACAATTAAATTTGACCAAACTTGAGTGCACTGAAGCTGTGCTCATATTATATCAACTAAATTACATCAGCAGTGGAGCTCAACAACACATAACACCCAGCGTAGCTACCACATAATGAGAATAGATATCAGCTGCTGAATTTTTATTTTCATTATCCTTCTGTGAATTTGTATTTCAAATGTCTTCCTGGCATTGTGGTCTGGTTCCCCATTCCTGCACCCACATGTTGCCACTTTCATCTGTGTTTTTCTGACCTGACTTTGTAATGCTCATTTTCTGCCAGATTTACTTTTCCTCAACAACATGTGAGAAATTCTACATAAACAGCCTCAACTACCTTGAAACTACTCTCATGATACACGCTAAATTGTTAGAATTCCACCTTAAAGCAATGATTCACACCACTTGGCTTAGCTGGAGCCATTTTCCTCCCAATGGACAAGTAAGGGGAAAAAGTAGAACAGACAGAAGAAAAATGGCATTTAAAAGAAAGACATACAGAAGTCTCACAGGGGAATAACCTGGCCAGCTGACCTTCCCTTTGAATTTTTGCCAGTGCAAATTAAGTAGCTAGTCTGCAGCACTTCTGGCAGCAGCATGGGAAGGAAGTTCTGCAATGATTTTGGATGAAACACTTCCTCAATCCCCAGCAACAGTGCATTAAATATCAAAAACGGATAATAAAGAGGTGCTGGAAAACACATTCTGAAAAACATGCCAAGAAAATAGAGGAAGGGACAAGAACAAATAAAATGCCATAAAGCTAACAAATTTTAACATTAAGTTTTGAAAGCCAAGGTAGGTACAAAGCATCCATTACTCTGACACTATTTGCTATGCCTTAATACAAAATCGGTACCATACAGCAGAAATAACAGTAGAAAACACATTACAAGTAGTGCTTGAATAAAGTAAAAGGAGAAGGCCTTTGGCAAAAGGCAAAAAGTGACAGTGAAGTTTGTTACACCTCAAAGCTGGACTAGAAAACAACTATTTATCCACAGATTTAGCTCTTCACCAAGACACCACCATCAGTCTGACATGAAATGGATTACGTTAACTGCTTTGACCTATTGTTTTCTCCTCTGTAGACCAGAAGATAACAAATTTTACAGGTCTACAACATCTGACATAAATTTGCTTCAGTAAGAAAGTATTTTCATGTGCATTCACATACATTCACAATTTATTTCTACTTTCTAGTAGTATGCACTCATTTGACCTGACCTTTTTACCTTCTCTCTCTCTGCCCTAAGTAGCAAAATTTCTCTAGGTGGAGCCATATGGAATTTTGCTCTTCTCAGCACTTCAAATCTGACGTTCAGAATCCTTTGACACTTAACACAGGTAACTGAAATCCAAAGCATCAGCCATGCTCAAAAGCTTTTCTGAAAATAAAGTGCTGATTTAAGCTCACTCAAGACACAACCTACAGGCAGGTGGACAAGCACACAACTGGATGCAGGAAGACACAAAATCTAATTCTGCTTCTTGGTTTGATCTGCTGTATGGTTTTACTCAAGTTACTCTGTCTTGGGCTCATGTAAAACAGATAAACCAGGTACCCCATCTACTTTCTACATGAAATTTTCTTGTGAGGAGGAGGAAGTCATGATGTCTCACACACTGTCACTGTAACATCTAGGGAATTGGGTTTGTGCCTTAATCTTCCTGTATCTTAGTGTCTTGACTGTGAGATGAAAACTGCTACCTGACAGAAAAGTTCAGACTGCGCCAGGGGCCAGACAACAGGGTGATGAATGTCTTCACAGTACCCACATGACAACAGATGTCCAGCAGCATATGGACAAGGTGCTATAAATAAAACATTGGGCCAACTATATATTGATGACGATAGAAAGAATTTAAAAAATAATTAAAAAAAGAAAAAAATTATTCATTCCCTGAAGACTGCTTACAAGCTGAAGAATAATATTTCACGACTGTATATACTGCCAAGAATTATTCCACATTAAAACAGCTTTATAAAAATAACTAAACTCCACATGTAAATAAGTAGTTGAACAAGGAAACAAAATTCCAACATAAGAAAATAGGCCTTTAGTGGTAGAACAAGAGCTCTACTCTACCTTTCTATTCCCACTGACTTAGCAACCAAGATACTCTGGACTGCAATGGGATTAACCTCAGAAACAATGCTGAGCATTTTAACAAGCTCTGAGGTAGTTCATGGCTAAACTATTCATTGTACCATCTAAACACTGAAATACTTGTTTGTATATAGCTTAGGCTTTCAAAACAATTGTCATCCAATTTATTTCCAGAAAACATGGTAATAAGAAAATAGTAAATATAAGGTGATGAAAGGGCACAAAGGAAATGTCAATGGAGCTACCTCAAGTTTGAAGTATACGGACAGAGAAAGCAGCACTTGGCAAGCTCTCATGGAGGGAGGGCCTTGTTTGGATACACCTGTGAGTTAAGTCCAAATTATAAAGACCAATCACACAAACCAAGCCTTCTACTGCTGTTTCTTTACAGTTTCATTCAGTGAAATCCCAACAGTCTGAACAACTACCAATACTATATTTTGGAGTTAGTAACTGCTTAAATGGACTAATCTTCACTTACTCAACTGCCATGATTTCAAAAGAGAAACTAATCAACAGTCACATTTATTGTCTTATTTAATTTTAACACCCATTTAGCATTATGAAACTTTGTAATTACACAAGCACAAGTCAAAGTAGGGAAAAGTTTTTCTCATCTCAGAACTTGTAGTCAGACATTTTAATTCAGTATTTCTTACTTAAATTCTTTTAAAAACATGCCACATGGAAATTTTTGTCATATAATGGAAGTTGTTCATGACAGTATTAGTAAGAATCTCACTAGATGACAGATACCATATTACTGTGACACATAAATCTTCCATCAGTTGTCAAATCTAGTATTAAGGATAACCCTTTAGAAGCTATTAGGCTAAGTCAATTAAAAACTAAAAGCATATTGCAATACAGATTAAAGGGTTAGCATGCACACAAAAGGATCTGCACATGATATCACATCACACTAAGATGTTTTGGTTAATCAGTGATTGAAAACATCCACTACACATTAACTGTGAAAAAATATGTAACAATTCAGCCTTATTACACCGTATGACTGTACTGTATAATCTCATAAAATGGAAGGTTCTCCATGTTCTCATAACCTACAACACAAACTTGTACCATCGGCCACTCAGTTGTCTTAACCAAGAGAGGAATTTTTAATTATCTTAGACTGCTGATAGTCTCAGTGATTACAAAAGTAATTGATGCCACATTTAAACCTCTCCCTTAAATAAATTACATTAATAATACTCCAATATCAACTTAATTCAAAATGTTTCTCAAAACACACATTACACGGAACAAGATCTCTTCCTTTAACAACAAACAACTTAATATTACACTAGTTAAGCACCAATAACAGTTTTAGAAATGCTTCAGCAAGACACTATTTGACAAGTATTTACTGAAACTGCTAGTCTTACTGACTATAGTACTGCTTAAATTAGTGTTGCTGATGGAGCACAGTTTCCTTAATGTTCAAAATTAGGCATACTTTTGGCAGTTCAAAACCTAAAATGTGCTAGAAGGAGAAGCAAGCAGGACTAGGAAAAAGGATTAACTTTGGCATACAGAAGTAAAGGTCCTCAAGACAAATTACTGTGACAGACATCACCATGCGCTTCCTTTCACTGTCAGGTCTTCTAACAACTATGTATCCCACTACTGAAGTCTATGCTCTAGATCAGCCATTCAACAGAAAAACTGTCGACTACAATACCCTGAAAATAACTATTCTAGGCACACAAATACTTACTTTTCTTTCAGAGTGACTGTTCAGCCAGCCATGTGCCCAGGTGGCCAAGTGGCCAGTAGCATCCTGGCTGGTATCAGAAATCAGCAGGACTAGGAAATTGATCATCCCCCCTGTAATTGGCACTAGTGAGACTGCATCTCAAATACTGTGTTCAGTTCTGGGTCCCTCATTACAAGAGAGATAGTGAGTTGCTGGAGCATGTCCACAGAAGGGCAACAAAGCTGGTGAAGGGTCTAGAGCATACGTCTTATGAGGAGCGAATGAGGGAACTGGGGTTGTTTAGCCTGGAGAGAAGGAGGCACAGGGAAGACCTTACCGCTCTTTCCAGCTACCTGAAAGGACGTTGTAGTGAGGAGGGTGTCAGTCTGTTTTCTCAGGTAACAAGTGATAAGACAAGAGGAAACAGCCTCAAATTGCATCAGGGAAGGTTTAGAACAGGTATTAAGTAAAAAGTCTTCACAGAAAAGGCTGTCAAGCATTGGACCAGGCTGCCCAGGATAATGGTTAAGTCACCATCCTTGGAGGTATTCAAAAGACATGTAGATGTAGCGCTTTGGGATAATGTTTAGTGGTGGAGTTGGCAATGTTAGGTTAACATTTGGACTTGATCTTAGAATCACAGAATCATAGAATAGTTTGGGTTGGAAAGGACCTTAAGGGTCTTTTCCAACCTAAACAAGTCTACGATTCAGTGGATTGCCCAACTGGCAACTAAACACAAGCCAGTCAAGGGGCAAAGATGTTCATCTGCTGCAAAGCAGAAATACAGTCAGCACAAAACTCAAATACAATGAAATGACAGGAGAGGAAAGGAAGGTGCGGACAGCACAAGTAACACAGTCACCAAGAAGCCAAAATACTTGTGCCATACTTAAGAAACCTTCTCTTGCTTGGGTTTCTTTGGTCTGATTTCCTGAAGAAATGGAGCTTATGTAATTGGTAGAACAGAGAGCAGACCTTCTGTGCAGGATGTAAAATTCAGCTGAACTTTGGCAAAGACAAAGTTTCAGATACACCAAAATGCTGTACATTTTGTAAAAATCAATGGCTGAAAAAAGAATTTCTTTTTGGAGGCACAGTTTTAACCCATGTGTTCCACAAAGAGCAGAGAGTAGGCTGGTCAGCACCTAGCAGCAGCCCCCTGTACCCATCTCAACAGCCCCACCGTCTGCAGATACTGCAGAGGGAAGAGGCACAGAGATACTGCGGACACGAAAGGGCTTGATTTATGTAAGAGAAATCTACAGGAAACAGAGTTTCATTATTTCCACAGCTCACAGATCATCTGTTCTAGTAAGCAGTTTTGCTTGGAGCACTGTTTTGTCAGTACTGTTATGTTATGCAAAGAATGTATTAAATTCTTAAATATTACATGAGATTTAATGGATTGTGTATCACATGAGGGAGGTCAAACAAGGAGGGTAATGTTCCATTCAGCCTTACAAATATAACTTAAAACAGACACCTGCATTATACTTCAGGAATCAAGTGCAGATCGAACATATGCCTGAGATGGAGAAAGGCAGGTTGAGAACCAGAGGGAAATAAACTAAACTAAAATAAAATAGTGGTTTTAACAGTGCAGTTTTTAATAATATTCTCATCACTCTGATCTTCGTTATAAAAGAAACCCAAACTACAGTTAGACTGTGACCAAGCAGCTATCCCATTGATGATACCAAACTATCATCAGTACCAAGTTACTTCCAAAGCCAATGCTCCACAGTGAGGAAGTTTTATAGCACGGTCCATTTTAAAACCTCTTCTGCTTTCAGAAGCTACATTTGTATGAATCTCTCCCTGTATTCTTCCCTTATGCAACAGATTATTGCATTTGTTTTTTAAGTTCTTGTATATGCTTGGAAACTCCCTGCAGCTCCAATGGTAAGGACTCTGAAATTCCTTGCTACAGTACAGAAAACATATGAAGAATGGCAAAAAGTATCTTGACTTCTACTTTATGTCTATATCTTCATATCAGAGCCAAAAATACTCTAATTTTAGGTCCAGTTGAATTAAGTTAAGGCTTTAATTAAGATAAAGCTTTAAAGCTGGTATTGTTATAAAACTTCCATTTTCATAGCTTTTGGGAAAAAATCAAAACAAAACATACACAGCACAGCAACCAAAGAGATCTCAGTCTATATTATTTGCTCCATCTGTTATCAAATAACAGCAGATTTTTCATACTATTAAAAAGGTTTTTTGGTGGTACATTTAAAATACCATAACAAAAGAAAATTTTTCAAATATGTTGTTATACTGAAAATATATGTATCTTGCAGTTTAGAATTTTATCAGAAGGTACATTGCTTATCACACTCTTCTGCAATTTGAGTTTTCCACTTACCACATGCATTGTACAAAATGGAAGAGTGTAATACCACTGCCTGTAAGCATGCATGTATACAAAATGGAGCTAAAGTAGGCTATAGTAGGATGAAAACCAAAATTTCAATTGCATTACTGAAAAAAACCTAAAAACCTCCAAAATGAGGCCAGCTCCCTGCCTCGGTGTAAAAACAAAAACAGACACCCACCCCCAAGCCTCCATATTGTCAAGACACTATATATGATTCCCAGTTCAAATTCTGAGGACTCTTAGAAATATGAATCATCTTAGAAGGAGGAGAAGGGAAAAACAAAGAATGCTTATTTTCTACATGTAAATACATCCTATATTGGTAATGATAGTTTTCTCTTACATTTTCTCCAGTTTCAATAATTGCATATTCATGTCCCTTTAAAAACATTCCTTTCAACTTTTCAAACTTACATAATTTCTAGTTACCAACTATGCATAACACTTAATGCAATGCTTAACTTTAATTAAAGAATCATGACAATTGGAAGCCAGAGTTTCTGCAGCATCTGTAGGCATCTTGTTCTGCAGAGACAATACGATGAAGTACAAGCACAGGAACCATTTCTTTCTGTCAGAGCCCTCGCAGTTCAGCAAGGTAAAACAGCCTTTCAAATTTTCCATTTTGTCTGTGATTCTCTTCCAGCTAAAAATCCTAGTTGCAGCAAAAGATGCACAAGGGTCTGTGGAAGCACACACAGTGGGAGCTACAGCTTTTAGAAATGCTAACTGAAAGGTGTAGCAAGTACTACTGCAAATGCAACTTGGCGTTTCTCAGTTACTTGGAGCACTCACATAAGAAAGCATGACTTTCAAACCAATACAATACCTGAAATGTAGTTATTACTTCCTTCCAAACTTCAAGGTCAGTTCAAAATCTGCAGAACATCAGAGGTGTCCAAAGTATTGTTTGCAAGAGATGAAAAAGAAGTAACATTCTCATCTCACTGAGATGGTTAAATTCTTTCAGCGAAAACCCTCCCGTGAATTTTGACTGGAAGGAACTTTTTAACAAGCATGGGCAATTTCAGCCTTGAGCACTAAAAGTTGTCAAAAATATGAACAAATTAGATGTTCTGCTATTTTGCCATGCAAACTACAGACAATAAAGACATTCACGTAATTTTTAAAGTGACAATCTTCTTGTAATATGCATTTGCAAAAGAATAAGCAAGGTAGCTGATTTACCCTAAACTTCTTTGTAGGGTGCAATGTGTGATTATTTTAAAGCTAGCTCATCTCAGACAATCAGATTTTTGTTAGCAGAATCTT
>WYDI02002975.1:5630-19680 GCA_009867235.2 Psittacus erithacus | reverse complement strand
TAGAAACATTGGTGTTATCAGCGCTGTTCCCAGGCTGAAAGTCAAAAACACAGCACTGCACCAGCTACTAAGAAGGACGAAAAAAATGACTGCTACTGCTGAACCCAGGACACTCTTGCACCATGTACTGCTCCTTCCTGCTATATTTTATGTGACCAAATCACGAAGTGGATTTGCCTGTTCTTTTTCTTTCTTTTTTTGTTAGGATAAAGTAGCTGTTAATTTCAATTTTGAATACTTCATTTTCCTTTGCTTCCATATTATTTAAGACCTCACGTTTTCACTTGTCATTTTAACTGAATATTTGGTTTTTTTTAATTAAAATCTGTATGTTGAATAGACAGGCTGTCAAAATGCTCTCAAAAAACACTCAAAAAAATCTAAAATTAAATATTTCATTTTAGAACTGTTAAATTAAATGTGCATTTCCTGTGCACCTCAGTTTCATATTAAAGATAAAACTATTCCTTTGCTTCAGTGAGATATTGAAAAATAATTCTATGCCTGTTATTGATAGAAAAACTAGAGAAATAGTTATGTTCACTTTCTGGAAAAACAGGATAGCAAAGAAAATTTCATTTTAATTTTCCATATTATCTCCTTTCAGATTATTTTTTTTCTGTGCAATTTCAACAGTAATAAAACCAGTGGAAATTGAGATTTTAACATGGTTTGTAGTCAGAAAAAACAAATCCAATTATACTTTGGCTGAAACAGCTATCTATCTACCTCTAAGACACAGATTTAAATCAGCTGCTTATAGCTGGATAGAAAAGGGAAAACAGGAGAGTTTCTGGCATGCAGAAAATCATATCAGAAAATCCATGCAGCCAAGACTGCAGATACTGAAAATACTTTAGGCTGGGCATCCTCTTATATGAGCATAACCTGCTAGACTGCTTAGTTATATGAAACTATTACAAATTTCTTGGCAGAAAGGAAAAAAAGAAAAAATGAAAAAAACCAAAACCAACCAATCAAACAAAAAAAAAAAAAAAGGAAGGAAAAAGACATCACAACAGTTTCAAAGAATCATAGAATCATTTTGGTTGGAAAAGACCTCTAAGGTTGAGTCCAAGTGTTAATCTAACACTGCCAAGTCCACCGCTTAACCCTAAGCACCACATCTACACATCTTTTAAATACCTCTAGGGATGGTGAATCAGCCACTAACCTGGGCAGCCTGTTCCAGTGATTGACAACACTTTCAGTGAAGATTTTTTTCCTAATATTCAATCTAAACCTCTCCCTGTGCACCTTGAGGCCATTTCCTCTTGTCTTATCACTTGTTACTTGGGACAAGAGTCCAAAACCCACCTCACTGCAACCTCCATTTAGGTATCTGTAAAGAGGAATAAGGTCTTCCTTCAGCCTCCTTTTCTCCAGACTGAACAACTCCAGTTCCCTCAGCTGTTCTTCATAAGACCTGTGCTCTAGACCCGTCACCAGCTTTGTTGCTCTTCTTTGGACATGCTTCAACACCTGAATGACTTTCTTTTAGTCTTATTTCAGTCTTATTGTCTTGTTAGAAGTATTAAAAAATCAGAGGAGTATGTGTTAGAGATTATGTTAATATCCCTTGGTAGGGAGTTTCAAGCAGAACAACTTCCTGCCTGTTCTTTATGTGGCAAACATGATTTATGAGCCTTCAGGTTTTTGTTTTTATCTTTCTATTTTTAAACTCACATTCTCATGCATCCCTGAAAACAATTTTGAATTTTATTAAATACAGTACTACAAAGAAATGTCCTTTTAAACACTTGTAGTGATTTAAAACTTAACAACAAAAAGAACAAGTCATTAGAAACAGATTGAGAGTAGAGGCCAAAGATAGGAGAGAGCCAGAAATGAAAGCCCCTGACCTGATACACAGCTGATCACAGTCAGCAGTTCTGGAGCTAGTCAAACAAATATTAATCCAAAAGATTTTTCTTACATATTAAATTACATCAGAAATCAGAAGACATCATTTAATGTGGCATGGTTATTTTTAATTCTAACACAGCTCAGCTATGAAAATATCACCTGTTTCTTTTTAAACCAGCAATGGCCTGAACCTCAGGGTGGGGCACTGAATTGTGCAGGAAGCCCTGGGCTGGCAGGCAGGAGGAGAGATAGAAATGTTGAATCCAGCATTTTGATTGAGATTAATAATATCCATAAGCACAGAGTTAAATTCAAATGTCCCAAAAAGTAAGAAGAACATGAGGGTATTTGGATATAGGGGAATATGAGGGCAGAGAGGTGGGAGACGTTGTTTCCTGTCATTTTTAATAAAAGTTTTGAAATTTGGAAAGTGTTCTTCTCTGAGTGTAAAACATCCATAAATATATCCTTGCTTTGTCTAGTCCAGTCTGCGCCTAATGGGAGCCCACTTTGCACTGTGGGCCTTGATACACAGTCCTAAACTTTCTGTGGTTTTGGAAACTTGTTTCACAAATAACACAAGAAATCCAATCCAATCCAATCAAAGGTGGACATCTGAGAATGGTACCACATAGCACTTATAGGTGACATTCAATTGCTTGACAATAGTTAAAAGTTGACAATAGCTAAAGTTAAGTAAATTACCTAGCCCCTGTAAGTGCTGATTTCTATACAAAAGATATAGAAAGTAAGAACTGTGTTCAAATGTTAACTTGGAGTGGGCATGTCAGGTTGATATCAGGCTGTGTAATACCCCAAATTTAGTTTCAAATTGTTTGTTTCATGAAAATTAACTGCTACTGATTTGGTAACTTGAAAAATACCATACAAGGAAGTCTTCAGGCTGGTAATGCTCTAAATTCAAGTTTAGCTTGCATTTTATTCCTGTGTCGTTAAGGAAACTAATTTTAACCATGGAAGTTACTAACCTTTTTCAGTTTTCTTGCATTTCTAAAGCAATAAAAGCATGGTGATTAGAACAGTGAAATGCATTTTATTTTTGACATTAATTGTGATTTGCAATTATTCTAAAATGCAATTGCAGGGAATTTTAAAATTGAAAAATGCATTTCAAATGATGGAAACAATTTTGAAAACGTATTAATTTTTATTTTTTTTTAATCCCTGTTTCAAAGGAGAAATACTGGCTTTATTATAATGTTTCAATTCAATAATGAAATAGTTTCAGATGAATAATTTTACTGAGACCAATTTATGCACACAAAAAAAGGAATTCAATATCTGAAATAAAAGGGAAAAAAACTGAATATAGTGATGCCGGAATATTTAAATCAAGGCAATATCCATTTTCTTGTTGAATGAAACTATTGCTTTTCAGCATTGTAATAAATGTATCAGTTAGTTTATGAAATTTAGAAGGTAAAGAGTAGCTTTGCATTTTCTGAAATATAGAATTTTTTGTCTTTTTTATTTATTTTTTTAACCATGGGCTGCATGCACTGACACTTCTATGTAGATCACTGTTTATTTCTGCACTACATTGACAATATGCAGAAAATGTAGCTACTTGTGCTGACAAAAAATAGCTCTATATATATACAAACATGCGTTCTTATGGTGCACATAAGATCTACACTGGTTACAGGACGCATGGCTGCACTCTGGACAGAAAAGACAGGCCACATCTTTAAATCATTATGGAGTTTCATTTCTTAAATGTTCCTTGAACTACCAAAAGATCACCTGGAGGACCACACAGGGTCAGGTGTTTAAGAGAGATCATAATAGTATGAGATTTCTAACTGCTCCAGGCTTTGAAGATTTCTAGTGATCTCTGACAATTAATCCCATCATACTTACTATCATGAAGCGCAGTACTTTACATGGCTAGATTTAGTTTTAATGGATTTTCTTTTTCTGAGGAAAAACTTTAGGTGCAAGTAGCTGAATGTGTTATGTTCCTGTATTAAAGATTTAATGGTTCTAGTGAACATTTTAAAGCATCAAAAACTTTACCTGGCTTTTAAATGTTTAAATGTATTTTAATGCACTTAAACTTTATGGTCTCAGATGCTTTGCTCCACGGAGAGGGTTTTTCAGTGCACAGTGAGCTGTAAAGTATCTTAATGCATGCTGGGCTGTACTGTGAATATTTTTAGTATGAGCAAAGAAAGACAATTATTAGTGTCACTCCAGAGTAGAAAGTTCTTCGCTTAATTTCTAGGGCCAACTGTAGTTCTTGGTCACACCCAGACAGCCTCTGGAGGCAGTCACACAAGCACATTAGAGCCAAGGAGCTGCCCCTTTGCTCCCTAATGGATGAGCTCACCGTACAGTGAAGTCTAGTCTTTCAGCAGCATGTAAAATTGGGACACACAGACAAATTGTTCAGTATGCATCTTGCAAGACTGAAACTCAGCTCTGCTCTTAAGGCTTGAGGAAAGGAAGAAGTTTAATGAAACCTGTCAGCAGATTATCCTGCTCTAAACATTTGGAGCATCAACCTACTTTACCTTTAAGGCTGTAACAGTTCCTAATTTTCAAGTCCCTGTCACATGCAAAAAAATAAAGAAGGTAATAAGCAGGACTTGATTTATATTTGTTGCTTTTAGTTATTTACTCATTAAGTACTATTAGAGGTACACCATTTCCTGCCCACCAGTCCTGAACTAGAAGGAAATGTGGGATGTCATGGATGTGGCGCTGGGCTGGGATTGAGCAATCTGGAGCTTGGGGTATGTAAAGTGCCTGCCCTTGAAAGCAGGACAAAGGCTGTGGTCTCCTTTAGTTCCAGTCAAAGTCCTGTACCCAGGTTCTCTGTGGGCAAGCATTTATGGTATTAGCTGTGAGACACATTGGGAGGCATGGGATAAAATCCCACTTCTGACACCCAGTTCCTGCAGGAGCAAGACAGAGCAGCAAGGACTCAGCTGGCCAGGGGAGACTGGGCAGGAGCTGTGTCAGCTCCTGCTGTGCTTCCTTCTTTCTGCTTGCTCTGTTGGGGAGCAGCAGGAGACAGACTGGTCCTTAAGGGGAGGTGAGTGAAGAGCTGAGATTGATCCCAGAGCTGGCAGAGCAGGGGCCTAGGCCAGGCTGTCACGATGTTCCATGGCAGAATGCGAGGATCTGGCCCGGCCATTGGAACCGAGGTCACGTCTCACATCGAATGGCCGTGCAGAGCTGTGGGGGTGGAGATGGACCAAGGCCAGGCCAGGATATCAGCCACTTCTTTTCAAGAACCCTTGGTTTCTTTGCACACCCATTTCTTCCCAGGCCCACCAGCCCTCAATTATCCAAGTCTTAATGCTCCATATGCAGAAGCATGTGTCTTGCAGTCATGATTGTCCCATGTCTTGTTACTACCTGGAGAACTAACACTCGACACTTCTCCTTAGTCCAGATGCTACCGTAAATTTACAAGCAGTTTGTACCAATTGCAGCTAACAGTTACAAGGTGTCTGTTACTTGAGAGCACCAAAAATTGAGAGATCAAAGATTCAATTTTGAGCACTGATTCTCCCACCACACACACATATACCCAGTCATTTGCCACCTGTTAGCATTCAGTTTAAGATACTTTAATGCTGTTTTTTTCTCCACCATCCCCTCAAACAATGACCCCTGCTTTTTATTTATTTCTTTTCCACAGTTTTTTCACTGTTCCAAGACTCAAAGATTCCTGCTGTATCCATCTCACCAACATTTCCAAAGGCAGGAAGCAGCCTCAAAATAGGTTGTGAATAAAAACATACCGTGTATCAGGCTGAATAAATCTAGGTGATAGTTAATGAAAAGAAAGATAAATAGTTTCACTAATCATTTATTTACTTTACCATACTTAACATAGTTGACATATATATAGTGGATAAAATATTTAATTTAAGGATTCCTTAAATTTAGGATGCAGATTCTTTCCTGTTGATCTTCCTTAGATGCATTCAATATTGTCTTAAATAATTTCAGCCAATTTTTTCTTGAAAATCATTTGGCTCTACACTTCCTCTGTGAGAAATGTCATAAGAAAAGTTTATCTAGATCTTCATATATTTTTCTGGTCTGTGCCTTTTCTTTACTTAACAATTTATGGTTATTCTGTGGTTAAGAATAACTTTTGTACTGTACTAAAGTGTCAAAAAACAACAAAAAGGGAAAACTGTTATGCTTACGGAATGTTAATCTGCGCTAAAGTTTGAATATCCTTAGTTTAAAACTATGGTTTTAGAACAGCAGTTCTTACTGATGTATCTAAATTAGTATTCCTCATGGAATGAGACTTACTTTATATAATTTAGGGTGGTTTACTCTGGAAATTTTTTTTCTTCTATTATTTTATGTATTTTACTTTCTTAATTGTGGCTCTATGAAAGTCACCAAGCTGTACATTGTTACCAATACATATTGTTTTATGCTGCTTTTGTGTGTGGATGTAACAAGGAAACCTACTGCTTGAGCTTGTCAAGTACTTTGAACAATTTCATTGCCATTTCAAAAATTTGTAAAGCAAATATAAAAAAATCATGTTGTTTCACTAATGATTCCTATTATTGGGGATTAGTACTGTTCTTTTCCAAGCTCTACTGATATAAAGAAAATACCTCAGCAAAAAATAACAAACTCTTGCTAAAAAGTGTTGCATTTAAAGAAAAAAATTAAATTACTTACAATATATAATATGGTATCTGAAAAAACTACTTTTTAGTGATTATAAATTAAATAATAAATAATGAGTTATTACATAGCAGTGTTAATTTTACTTTCGTCACCATCTAATAAGGAAGGCGGGAAGTAAGGAAACAAGCAAACAAGTAAGCAAGTAAGCTTGGGAAGGGAACTAATGTTGTTTTGTTTTGTTTTTCAAAACCATCTTTTTGAAATAAGTCATAATGATATTTCTTTATAATTTCCTGAAAAAGAGCGCTACAAGAACTGCATAGCACAGCATCCCCCTCTTTTTGTTTGATAAAAATATCCAAATTGTCAGAGATAAAGTTCTCTCTTTCTGGTCACTCACCAGGCAGCTGTGTTTGGATTTCCACAGTGATTCCGCCTGTTGAGGAAAGATCTTGAGTTTAAGGAACCTCTAAGCACTGGATGTTTCTGTGACCACTGACCTGTTTCCTGAACACAAACCCCTCCAGTACAGCTGACTTTGGTTCCCAGGGTGTTCAGGCCTTCCAAACTTCTGCAATAGCTTAAGCACAACCTTTCCAAATTGCTCTATCCCTCATTTTCTATCCTTATTCTATCTTATCAATTTAGGGATATGTGGAAAAGGACTGGAAAGCCACAATGACTGCAGTATGGTTAGTACTCTTGTTATGATGATTGTCATGATGCTGCAATCAGATAACAATACAAAAACAGCACTGATAAGTAACTATATAGAAGAGAGATAGATAGTAACTTTGCAGGAGTTACAAATTACCTGTTCTTTAGACTAATCAAGTAGAACTACACAAAAGAAACATGCAGAGCTCCTCCAGTTTGAGGCCAGTTGTTAATGGTGTATCTCAGAGATAATGTTGGGGCCTGACTGGACATGGCTGTGGACAAGCTGCTTTAGCTGACCTGTCTTGAACAGGGTTATTGGCCAAGATTACCTCAAGAGGTCCCTTTCAACCTCTAAGGTTGTGTCATTCTGTGAATACCTGTGTGTGAGTGTGCGTAAGTATGAGTATACACATATACATATACACTTGTGAATATATGAATATAAAACTTCTTTATTTCCCAAGAACTAATACTTCCTTTTGTGCTATAAACATAGTTTTGGATGAGGTTTTAAACTGATATCTGCTATTTTAAATGCATTAATAGACAGGAACAGGAGTTCATGGAACATTGTATGCAACACCTGGAGTGCAGTCCAAGTGGCAAGTCACAGAAGGAGAAGGTAACATACATATATAATTGCACACCCACATCCACACAATCTTTTCACAATATGGAACACATTTTGTTTGCATCTGTCATAGCTACTGTATGTTAATTTTTTTCATAGTATGTAACAAGAACCATTGCCTTGACTTGATTATTGGCTGCGGTCAAGCTTCCTGCTACTGTTTGCAAACTAAAATTAAACAGGAAAATCTGAGCCCTCTATAGATGTATATACAAACATATATATGTACACACTTTCAAGAAGACTAAATTGCAAATGACTTCTGAATGAAGACCACCTCTATTTTAGCATAAATCCATCTACCTCTGAAATATCTTCTATGAGTACTTCAGTGTTAACTCTTTCCTTCCTAAGACTGCTTTTTCACACATTAATCTGAAGACCTCAAACAAGGTAATGACCAGTTTCAGGGATTTTGTTTCTTTCTACCTTTTCCTACCTTCTGGCTAGTATAAATAGTGCTTTTCCTTAGCCTTCTGCAACCCTATTATATTTATAATCATATAGGATTGATATTCAAAAGCCATCTGGATGTAGTCCTGGATAACCTGGTGTAGGCAGCCAGCACAGGGGCTGAACCATATGACCCACCTCCAGAAGTCCCTCTCAACCTCAGCCATTCTGTGATTTTGTACTTGTGTGTCTGCCGTAGTTAATATCTCTTCTGCAGTTCCCTGCCTTGTTGCAAATTTTTCCTAGATTCTGGTTGGAATGAAGGAAGAGTCTTCACTGTGCTATGGAAAAAATCAAAATCCTTAGCTGGTGTGAGTTTTCCTACTTTGAGCGAGCCAAGTGAATTTACACCATTGAAAAGCTGAGTTTAGAGGGTGAACTCAGCTGTTCGCTGGTGCTGAGGAGACAAGGGAATTAACCTATGGTTCTTCAAAAAGTCAAATTAAAGCATTCACCATGCTGTTAAGGAAAGAGAATGGAAAGACAAAGAAAAAGATAGCTGGAGGAGTCAGTAAAAAGCACAACAGTTTGCCTAAAGAAGTGGTGAAAAGAGAAAAACTGAGCAAAAAAAACCCTAAAGAAAACACTACCTTGTCTATCATGCCCAGCAGTGACTTGGGCATGTCTAGCACCTGGTTGTATGTCATAAGTAAATAAATCCTTCTGTTTCCACTTGAAGTACACAAACTGGTTTGACACCTGAAATACAGTAACTGTAAGGTTTTCTTAATTTATTCTTCACCATGATGGATTACAGAAGTATTATTTTTGGGCATTGCTTTATTTTTACTCTGTACTATGTGACTATGACATAAGAAAACAAACTCCATAATAATAACAACTCTATATACCTTAAGTATTTCACTTCAATCAAGGACTCTCTTAATGTGTAGAAATACTTGGCTTAGCAGTCAGCTTTGGGTGACTGGAGAGGGTGACTGGAACCCAGCTAATAGCACACCACTAACTGGGAGTGGAAGAATGTTGTCAGTTTGATCAGAAATTGAGAAATGAAGGAAATTTTTTCCCCAGTTCAGGGCAAAGACTTCTGGTGTAATCATGACCATGTGTCTTGCATGTCCCACTTTATCATCACCAAGGATGATTGCAGCACACCATGTGGCTGCAATTAATTGAAAGCATTGCCAGTGACCCATTCTAAAAGTCACAAACCGAGTGTAGTAAATATTTAGGAAAAAGCAGGTGACTGTGGGGGGAAAAAAATACAATCCCAGAAAACAGAATTACAGGCACACTGACAGTGCCTGAGTATCTTGTTGCAGGTGACTATAGCTGTTGTCTAAAAGTGATTTTGCCACATGAAGTCATGCTTTCTGAAAGGGTTGGGGTAGTAGTGACCTGCATTCTGTAAGTAAATACGTACATACGTGCATTTCTTTTCTAGCCAAGGAAACAAGTTGTAAGTAGAATTAGGAAAACATAAGTAAAAGAGAATACCTCTCAAATTCAGTTCCCACAAAGGAAGTGATGCAATGAGCTTAACATTTTTCCCCTAGCTATATGTGGTTGTGGGCTGTTCTAAAACCTCTCCTTAATACCAGTTTTTGTGTTAATCAAACATAACATGAGCATTTTTCCTGTGTGTTATTACCTTTTAGCTAGATAATCTTTCCCCCACATGAGTGTATAATTCCTTCATATATTTGTACAGCAAACCACATTCTTCTTTCCACACTTCTAAAGAAGCCGTATAAATTTTTTTGTAAAATCAATTCTTTGTTGTCCTGATTCCTTTACTGTCATTTCTCATGTCACATTACAGTTTTATGCGTCTTCATAGTGTGTAGTGTACAACTGCATTTCCATTGCTTTAGTCCAAAAGAACGCCTAAGAGATATTCTAAAGGAAAATAAATCCAAGCCCTATCTGTGATTTCTATCCTTAGTATCAACGTTTCTTGATTCTCTGTAGCTAAAATTCACAAGTAGTCTTGGCCATTGTGCTGTACTAGTCTCTGAAATTCTTATCTGATCCCAAAACCACATCTTGAAGAACTTTTTAAAACACCCTTCTAGTCCAGTTCAGCACAACACACCTCTCCTTTTCAACAGTTTATTACCTATTTTAGATTTAGGTTGAACACTTCCTTACCTCCTTGCAGTAGAAAACCTGTCATTTCACTCAGCATATTAAACTAACGACTTCCATAAGCATACACTGCATCTTATCTCATTTCCCACTTAGTTACAAATTGTTAATTATCACTTATTTAGTAAATGACATTGCTTCTCATTTTGAAGCTTTTTTATCTACTGTCTGATCTACACTATGCTAGTATAGGGATAAAACGTTTCCTACAGATTTGTTTTTCAAAATACTGATGTAAGATTGAGCAGCTTTATGCATCCATTTCCTGTATTTTCTTTCTTGTACATAGGCACATGCTGTTTTTATTTTTTACATCTGTAATGCAGAACATCCGGTCTCACATCTTTGGCACAATCAGACTTTCTTGATTTTTTTTCTACCATAGATATGGTAACTGAGATTTTCATGAAGTTTTTTCCCACACTCATTTTTTTTCAGTGTTCATCTTTACATTCACATTTGGTGCAAAAAAAAAAGAAAAAAAAAGAAAAAAAAAGAAACCGAGGCTTATTTGTTCTTTTAGTTATTGAAGGAGTTAAATATTTATGTCATACTACCATTTAGAAAATTTCTTAGATGTATTCCTACAACATTTCCCACCTCCCCCACTCCCCTTACTTTACACTCTCCCTCACCCTTATTTTGGAAGCTTTTATTTTCCATATTATTGCCTTTCTCAATTCAAATCTCTTAATCCTTTCTTGAGCACTGACTGCTGATCACCAAATACTGCTTTGGAAAGTTAGGCCATGACCTTTCAATCCTCTCCCTGCTTTGACATCCTGATTTGGCATAACATTTTGCTATGATAAGCAGTCATACCAAGGTATGAATGCCTGAACTCAACATTAAAAGGATTATTGTCAGACAGAGACAGTCAGTGTGTGGTCACAAACATGTTTAAGATCCTGTGTCTATGCAGTTCTGAAGTCATCTTCATGTCCATAGACATCATTCAGTCCTTGACATGGGGCAACTTAATACCTATGTAGATATGCCCAAACATTTTAGTCTGTAAAAGTATTCAGATTAGAATATAAATGCTCATCACAGCTGACACTCATAGCATGGGTATGACAGTAAAAGAGATGAAGCTCAGAACAGATCCACCTTGAGCAAGCACAGCTTCTCTCAGTGAAGTCCGATTATAAGATACAAATAAACAAGACCCCTCAGTATTTTTAGTTTATAAATTGAAGAAGTTTTAAAATAAGCTAAAGTAGGCAGTATTGCACTTTCTGTGAAGAATTCAGATAATAAAATTCTTCTTTTATTAGAAGAATCCAAGAATTCACCCCAGATTGTCCTGATTAGAAGAAGAGGTGGCTTATAAAGTATCACATTGCTAATCAGAATTATCTTGACATCAGATATGTCAAATCTAATTATTTTTTACAATTCTTGGTCTATTGTTTATTTTAAAATTCTTAATTTTTATTCTATTAAAAATAAAATCTTGTATTCACTAACCATTAGTGTATATTTACAGGCATATTTTAAGTTGAGCAGTAAGGCAATCATGCCATTGATTCAGTCAGGGATTCTAGACAAGACAAGCCCATTTTATGAGCCCTTCTGACTTCACTGGACGTAAACCTTCACCTAGTAACTCACAAAGTCAAACCTCTTTCAGCCATGGCAATCAATTCACAGCATTTCCCATTAACATTTATGGCCCACTAATATTTATAATTGGGTCTTTAAAAAGAGTATGAGCAGTCAATATGTGGTGTTTTTGAGAAGGAACACTTCTTACAGTTTACCTTTTTATTCAAGGTTTTAGAAAAAGCACATTGTTTTCTTATAATTATTGACAAAAATAAAATGAAAAGAGAACAAAAAAGTTCAAAGCAGAATCTTTAGCTAACTGAAGTTGAGTGTGACATTTACAGGAAACCATCCAAAATAGTTTTAAGCTTTTAATAACTCCAATGTTGTTGCAAATATTCACATGAAGATAGTACTTCATTTGGTGGTGATCCTTGAAGGAAAGCACTGATCTTTGGCAGAAGCTAAAGATTTTATTTGCTTTAACATTCTCAATTGAGCACTGAATAACTCCTACATTAAAAAAAAAAAAAAAGAAAAAGAAAAAATTGTACCTCATTTTTTCTTAAAACACATTTTGTAAAGTAATATGGAAACAAAAACACTGAGATAATTACATGTTGAATGTTTTCTGGCTGTACTTTATGCCTTATAATACCTTAGAGAGACATTCTTATAATCACCACGCCTCTGTTTTTGCATTCTGGCTCACATAAAATGTATGTGAGGAGGCAGAATGCGCTAAACTATAACAGACTGAAGTTAGAAGTTTGTTCTGAGCTGATTTCACTCCTTACTCTCAGAAAACTGCCCTAAAGACTTGTCAGGTGAGGGTGAATTAAGACAGATTAAATGTTTGCATGTTTCACTGAGTTCTGCAAGCCAGAATTCCTACAGCTTGTCTTGTTTTGGCAGGACAAATCCTGAGAATTCCATCTGTGAAAATGGTCCTCTGTAAACCTTCTGTCAAACTAAAGGCTGCTCTAGGAGTGTTTGACATCTAGGTAATTTTGATTACCAATGTAATACATTATAAGCCACCTCTTCTTCCAATCAGAGCTGTTTTGGGGTGAATTCTTGGGGCACAGTGATCCACGTATTGATGGCATTCTGCTAGAACTACAAAATATGTCTTGAAAATAAATCACAGAATCACAGAATTGTTGGGGTAGATCTAGTCCAAATTGGCTAACAATATTAAAGCAAGTCAGCCATGGCTTTGCATAGCCACATCTTGAATATCTCCATGATTGTCAGCCTCCCTGGGTGATAGTCCTGCTGAAAAATTCCTGATGTCCCATCTGAATCTCTCAAGTTGCAGGCTGTGGCCCTCACTATAGTTTCTGTTACTACTGAGAAAATTTGGTTCCATTATTATCCATAGCCTTCAAACAGTTATGCTTTTAGATGATCATTTGCATTCCTCTTCACCAGACTAAATACTCACATTTCCCTCAGCTTTACCTTGTAAGCCATTTGCTGTTGGCTCTGAACATCTCTGTAACCCTACACTGGATGATCTCCTGTTTCTTGACATCCTTCTGAAATAGGGAGGTCACAGACCAGGCACCATATAGTATCAGCGGACTCATTGTCACTGGAGGAAATACTTAATCTGCTTGCCATTCTTCTTTTAATATAGTCCAGTATGTGTTAATCTGTGTCAGGTGCAGAGCTTTGCAATTCTTCATGTCAAATTTGATGAATTTTATGTTGGTTCAGTTCCAGTTGAAGCACCTGTTTCCATAATTGGACACAGAATCATAGAATCAAAGAATAGTTAGGGTTGGAAAGGAACTTAAGATCATCTAGTTCCAACTCCCCTGCCATGGGCAGGGACACCTCACACTAAACCATGTCACCCTGGGCCTTGAACACCACCAGGGATGGAGCATTCACAACTTCCTTGGGCAACCAATTCCAGTGCCTCACCACCCTTTCAGTTTTAACCTGTTATGCCTCGTCCTATCAGTACAGTCCCTAATGAAGATTCCCTCCCCAGCTTCCCTATAGCCCCCCTTCAGATACTGAAAGGCTGTGATGAGGTCTCCACGCAGCCTTCTCTTCTCTAGGATGAACAGACCCAACTTTCTCAGCCTGTCTTCATACGGGAGGTGCTCCAGTCCCCTGATCATCCTCGTGGCCCTCCTC
>WYDI02002973.1:19111-43181 GCA_009867235.2 Psittacus erithacus | reverse complement strand
GTCTGTAGTTCCCTGGGTCATCCATTTTCCCCTTCTTGAAAATGGGGGTTATATTTCCCTTTTTCCAGTTGTTGGGATCTTCACCTGACTGCCATGATTAAACTTGCCTTTTTTCAGCTCCGTTGCATGCTATAACAGTACATCTAAGGCCAAACAAGTGCAAAAAATTGGTTGCAGCTAACTTTGGTTTGTAGCAAGAGATATGGTGGAAACCAGAAGGCCAGAGGAGTTGTCTTTCATCTGTGCTGAAGATGCAAAGTCATGCTATCTGAAGGAAAAGAAAGATGACATTGCCCTTTAGCCTGGGTTTAATGTAGGTCAGTTGGGTCACCAGATGACATGACTTTAATGGCGAAACTGCTTTTAACAATTGCCTTGGGCAGTGTTTAATTTCACTGATCTTTGCCAGCCTTCAGGAGAAGAGAGAGGAAAAATCCACCTTATCTTCTGGTTTTCACATGGTTTGTGCTCTGCTGCTTCTGTGATCTTTTATGACTGGTCACTACAGAGCAACATGTGCCTATGTGATTATACACATATGAAAAGTGTCATTTGCTTCCAGATTGTTCACAACCCGCCATACCAAGTTGATTATACTTTTTGGTTTTGTGGGGATTTTTTTTAACCTCAGTTTCTTGCTGCTGAAGATCTCAGGGATTGAGCAGACAGATAAATTATATTCACATAATCTTGTAATTGATTGTATTTTGTTCTTTCTGAAAAAGAACTTGAGTGCTCAATTCTTTGCTTATATCTATATAAATCTGTATTTATATTTTGATGATTTAATCTTCCTTTGTGCTGAAATTTCTCTTACGAAGCACTATTTACGAAGGTATTACTTTGTAATATAATACAAAGGTATTACTTTGTAAATATTTTCTAGTATGGGATAAAGACAATATATAGTGAATTGCAACGTTGGTTTCTATTAAATTCCAGATAAGTTGATGACAAGGTTTGTCAGCATTCTTGGGCTATTTAACTACTGCATGCAGAATTTCTGGTCCACTTAAACTGACCTGTGGTTTATTGTCACTCTTTTACATGCGATATGTCCCTTCTCATTGTGAAGCACTGTAACAGAATCGATCACATACCATAATAACAGTAGAGGGAGGATAGAGCTGAATTCCAACTGTCTTACTTCTTTTCTGTCCTGGTGATGTATTAGGATAGTTGTACAAGGAATATACAATGTTCTCTTTTGGAAATTCCTCAGTATATATCTGTGCATGCATGTGTGCCAGTTTTGTATAGATGCTCTGAATGGGCTATTGCTCAGAAACAATGTCTTGAGGTTGTAATGGAGAGTGCTATTGACCTGCTAGCTTAATGGTCCATAATGATGGAGAAAAAACACAAAGAAAAGCAAATGTTGAGAGTCATTAGGGGGGCAAAAAAAAAAAAGAAAAAAGAGACCAAAACAAAACCCATGTTTCTGCCATATACATGAATCTTTAGTATACCTGCCTCTTGAAGGTCATGTGCGGTTAGGCTTCTTCCTCTGTTCTCTGTAATAACAAATGATTAAATTGGAAAACAAAAAAAACCAACCCAAAACAAAACAAAATGGAGAAAACAGTAAGGGTGATTGAAGATGAAGGACAGCTACTACTGTGTGAGAAACAACTGCACTGACTAGACTTCAGCCTGGGAGTAAGACAGCTGAGGTCTATAAATACCATAGGGTGGAATGTGGTAGCTGTTCTTATTTTCAGTGGAAAAGAACTGAGAAGCATCAACTGAAACTAGCAGGGGCTATGCTGAATGCAAAGAAAAGGTGATAACTGCAAGTGTGAGGTGGGTTGTGGTACTCCTTTCTCAGGATGCAGGCATGCTGAAAGTATAGGTGGTTTCCAAAGCAGCTGGATAAATTTAGAGTTGCTATCAAATGAGCCTTGAGCTGGAGATCAGCTGAGGTTGGGAGAATATTTGGGATAACTATGACTGCAGGAGTGCCACAGTGTTTGTATTCTTCTCTGAGTATCTGCTGCTGGGCACTGTGTGACTTGTAGGAGGCTTGTAGTCTAACATGCCATGTCCGGTTTTAGGTTGCAGCCACCCCATTGTTCTTGGATTGTGTGGGTCACTGGGTTGGGTGAGGTGGGCTGTGGAAAGTGTTCCAGGTCTGTTCTTTGCTTGCAGTGTGTTTTCTGCAGGCAGTGAGCCAGATGAAAGCAGCATACAGTTTTGTTTTCTGCACCGTGTTGATTTTATAGGTAATAAACCTAAGTATTACAAGTAATTCCAGGAGTGCTGGACCTAAAGAAACCTTGTTTCCTAAAGATATGGATTTATTTGTTGATAAACCCTGATTTAAAATGTTTTCTGTATTTTGGATGTGGCTAGCATCAGCCCTTCCAGTGGCTTCTTTTTGTATTGCCTTTACCTGTAGCTGAGACAGTCTCAAATGTCCTGCCTATCCGGCTAGGTTTCCTCATGAATATTGAGGGAATGAAATTACCTTCAGATCTCTGTACCTCTGTCTCATTTGCATGGAATTGTGGGTTTAAGAGATACTTGATAAAAAACGTGGTCAGGAGCCCTATTACCCTCAAAAACCAGGTAAAAAGAAATAGAACAAAATAAATACAAACAAACCAAACAACCCTTCATTTTGCCCCAGAGTTGTCAAAAAAACCCAAATCTGGGAATATTAAAAAAAAAAAAAAGATTCATTTTAATCTTTTCAAAGTTTTAATTGTAGTACAGGTTAGCTTCAACATGCATGGCTGTGCACAGGAGCAGTGGGGTATGAGTGTGACATCCAATTTTTCTTACATTATTTAGTTACTGACACACATGCTGTGTTCTTGCTGGTTGTTAACAGCATGTGAATTATGAGGCCAAAGAGGTCTTCCTCATGACAATGGCTAATGTTTGTAGAAATGCAAAGGTCATGATCATGGCTACTTTTTTTTAATGCCAAGTGGATACCAATGACAATTACTGAACTAGACAGATCTTAAAGGGTCAGTTTATTGACTTACCTTGCCTGCTCTGTGTGTGGTGATGGAGTCAGTGCAACTGTCTGACTTCTGTGCTGTGCCAGTTTAAGCCAGTTTAGCCTTGGATAGTTTTCCTTCGGATTTCCGTTAGAAAATATGAGCACCTGGTTCACTGGCTTTGTTTTTTCTGGGAGGTGCTAGTTAATTAACAATATAAATGCCATCTTTAAAAAAGAAAAGAAAATCAACTTCTTAAAACACTTTTTGTGCTTTTGGGATAACTTTATTTTCCTCCTAACCTGTAGTTTAAAAATCAGTGGAGCAAAAAATCAGTGGTTTTGTACTTCCAGACCATACATGTGAATGGTGACAGTAGTGTATTTTTGGAAGATAAGCTTTTTAATTAAACTTTGATTAATACCTTTTGAGATAAGCCTAGGCTATTCAAACAAAGCTCCTTACTTACTTTTGGCTGAAAATACGTGAAGTATGTTTTGGTTTTTAATCAGGCATAATGTGTTTGAAAGGGACTGCAGCTGTAGGAAGCGTGGCCATGGGTTGTAGCTTCTCTCTCCCAGCTCAGGTGCTCAAAATTGAACTCTCTGTTCATCCTGAACCAGCTCCTCCATGGTACGGTGATTTCACATCTGTTTCTAAGTGTGTTTGCTGGACAGCGTGGGAAGTTGGAAGTCTGCTCTTCCGTGTGCTTAGTCACCGCTTAGAAAGATTAAAAATTAGAAATGGAGAGGAGAAAGCTATTATTTTACTTTCTGGAAACCATAGTTTCCAGTTACTGCACTGGTTGATTTCTGGAGTAGTAAAATACTGGATGAGTATTTCAAGAGATGGAGTGCAGGTGGCACACACATCAGGAAGCTGAGTCACAGCTAGAGTGAATACAGCACTAGGAATACTCTTAATAGCCTGGGAAGACAAGAGGCATTAGATGGCCTAATCTTTTTCATCTTCAGTTTTATTTCCTGTGACTTTTTTTTTGCTGAGATGACGTTTGGAGGCCATCTTTCTTTTCTTTACCTTTATACGTGGAAGTTTCATCAGTGTAGAGCTGGTTAGTTTGAACCGGCCTGAATCTGTAACCTTCTAATGCAGGTATGGTGGGTGTACGGTAGATGTGATGCTGGCACTTAATTTTATCAGTTTAAAAGAGCTGTTGGTTTATTACTAAAAAGAAAAACTTTTCTTTATTATAAGAATCTGTCTCAAAAGAGACTGGAAATTACACTGTAAATGACTGTGTTTGGTAATAGCAGGTTTGTATGAACTTTGTCTTACTGGTCTAAAGCTAGTTGTATCAATGCAGTTGGTTGAGTGTAAGTGTAAAAGCTCTTGTTTGGGAGCTGGTGGGGAACGGTGGCAAGATGGAGGTTAAAAGTCTTACCAAGGTTAAAATTGGCAATGAAGGAAGAGTGACTTTTAGAAACAAATGAAACAGCGTATACTTTTCGCCAAAGATTTATTTATCTATTTATTTTTAAGTGACAATAGATCATAGAATCATAGATGAAACGACAATGTAATGAGCCGAGGTTTGCAAGAAGTTTCTCTCATACAAGCTAGTGTTCCAGTACTTTACCAGGCTTGAGTCATTTCTGTGGAGCTGGGCTTGCTGAACAGCTGTTGCAGACTATTGTGTCCCCTTATTTCAACTGAAGTAGGCGGTGGTTTTTGACATCAGGTGCACAGATAGAGCAATTGCTTTGTTTGCAGCAGGGAAAATACTAGGAAAACATTGTTCATGCTTGGGTTTTGTGGGTTTTTTGTTTTGTTTTGTTTTTTTTAAACATCCTTGCATTCTAATTACTTTGTGCTTGGCAGGAGTAGATTTAATCTTGAGTTTGCATCTTTGCTGTCCCTTCAGAAGTCAGCCAAAGCTTTCAGACTTAAAAGCCAAACCTTCAAGTTTATTCATGCTTAGAAACTTGCTAGTGCTGCGCTGCTAAAATTCTGCCTCCCCTATGACTCTGCTACAGCTCACAGCTGTACAACCTTTAGTTGGACCCGTGGTCCTTGCAACCTCTGTGTGAATGTCAGGCACTGAAACTGAGGAGATTTTTCAGAGTTGGTTTTGTGTGTGTGTGAGTGACTGTGTGACTTTACTGGTTGCATTTAGGCAATATGCAGTTGGAAGCTACTTGGTTTAGATGGAGAGGAAATTGATACAATTATAGGGGGAGTAAAAAGGAGGCTGAGAAAGATAGGGAAGCTTGGAGTGAAGGATGTAGAAAAAAATAGATTGGACTGGCTATACAGGAATCTGAGGGCTTGGAAACAGAAAAGCAAGCACATGCTAGAAGAAATCAAGATTGGCTTGATAAGGAGGAAGGCTATGTGAATCAGAACAAGAAACGGAACTGAAGGGGACATTGATGACAGAGCTGGGCAATGATACTGAAAATATGTTGGCAAGGAGCCTGAGAACTGCTGAGGTGAGGGGAAAAAAATGAGATGAAACCAAGTGCTCTGAAAAATTCAGATACGAGCATGGGATCTGCTTTGTAGGAAGCCTTTGGATGACAGGAGAGAGTTGCTAGGCAGGGGTAAAACTTATGACTGGGATAAGGATCCTCTGGGATCACTGGGTCTGGCTGATGAAAGAGACTGGGCTGGAGCTGGCCAAACTATCTGGGAGAGGAGGCGAGTGGGTTAGATCACAACAATATGTTTCCACAGCAGTGTGTCCATTGTAATGCCTAAAATGAATCAAAAGTTTTTTAAAACTTGTTGATCTTCTGCTGTGTGATAGGTTTACCCTGGCTGGACATCAGGTGCCCACCAAAGCTGCTCCATCGCTCGACTTCTCAGATGGACAGAGGAGAGAGAATATAACAAAAGGCTGTGGGACAACATATGGCCAGGAAGAGATCACTCACCAATTACCACCATGGGCACAAAAAGACTTTTCTTGGGAAAATTAACCTAATTTATTACCAGTCAAATCAGAGTGGGGTAATGAGAAATAAACCCAAATCTTAAAATGCCTTCCCTCCCACCCCTCCCTTACTCTCAGACTCAACTTCACTCCTGGATCCTCTACTTCCTCCCTCTGAGTGGGGAAGGGGGAATAAGGGTTATGGTCAGTTCATCAACCCACTGTTTCCTCCTCAGAGGAGGACCCCTCGCACTCTTCCCTGCTCCTCCCACAGGAGACAGTTCTCCACTAACTTCCCCATTGTGAGTCCTTCCATCGGGCTGCAAGTCTTCATGAGCTGCTCCAGTGTGGGTCCCTTCCGCAGGGTGCAGTCCCTTCAGGAACAGACTGCTCCAATGTGGGTCTCCCCCACACTGGACACAGGGGAAGCTTCTAGCAGCTTCTCACAGAAGCCACCCCTGTAGTCCTCCCACCCTAAAAAAACCTTCTTGCTACACAAGCCAAATACATGCTGTCATTAAATATCTTAGATCTGTTGATTGACGGTGTCTTGCCTTCTTGCTGATGGTTCACATGGAGCACTACACCATAAGGGAGGAACTCTAAAGGCCTTTGCCACTTCTATTTGCAAAGCAGACATGGGAGAAGTGAGCGCCACAGTGCTCTCACTGATCAGTGGGAATACTGGTAGTGCTGCTTGCTTGACTTCTGCTTGTCTTCATGGAAACAGACCATCAACCAACATCCCTTCCTCCCTTTGTATGTGGCTTAAATATCCCCAGAAGAATTCTGTGATCAATGCTGTAAGTAGGGCATTGGTGGGTTTGGCTTAGCAGCTGGGTCAGGCTGCTGCTGCTGCAGTTCAGGGTCAAGAAGACCCAAGGGCAGAGACCAAAGAAGTACAAATGCATTAATTTTGAGGGCAAGGCAGGGGTAGGGATGCCAGGCTGTGATGTGGAACATGGGGAGTGCCAGCATGCCAGAGTGAACATTGAAGCCATAGTCTGAGTAAGGCAGAGGCTGCACTCAAACTCAGCAGCAGAAAACAGGATTTCTGAGAAAGAAGCCTGGTGCAGCAGGTTGGTTGAGAATGAGTCCTCAGGTGTCAAAAGGTAGAACCAGGGATTAAAGCTAGAAACTGCAGGATAACACAAAGTTTTGGGAAAGTTGTCAAGCTTCTAGAAAACCTTCTGTAGAGTTGTACCTATCACTTTGTATGGCTGAATTTGGGGCTGCTGCCAGGTCAGCCAGCAGAGTGGGGGACTCCTTTCAGTCATGTGTAAAAAATGCTAAATCAAAGCATAGTTGTGTAAGTGAAGCTACTGATACAGATGCATATGCCTATGATGCTGATGATACTGATGCAGATGACTAGGTTTCACTCCCTAGGGGGAGTGTGCTACATATGTGTTCATACTGTGTAGTGGTATCCTTGTGTTGTCCTGGGCATGGCAGGTACACTGTCACAGAGGGAAGGAAAACCTCACTATGCTGCAATTCACATTGTGTGCTCTGATTTTACAAGGTTTAATGAAGAAGGTCCTGATAGCGCTGTTGGGAGAGTAAAATCAGTTCTCTGGGAAACAACTGAGGCCATGAATTATTACAATTATACACTCAACTGTTTCACAAAATGAGAATTCTTAACTTCTCATTGAGGAAAAGAAGAAAGTGTATGGTTAAGCTGGTCTGAAATGCTAAAAAACCCTCACCCAAACTAATTGGTAAGCTTTCATGTAGGTGAAACCAGTCTCATTTATGAAGGCTAACTAGCCCCTCACTTTCATGACTGTAACAACATTAATTTGATACCAGCCACTGGCAACAGAAAATAGTTTAATGGTTAGTGTGGGATGTGCTCATCTGTGGATGGCATAAAAAGTGATACTAGGCATCAGTGAGGGAAAAATTCGTATCTGGCTATCTAGGCTGTCATATTTTTACCAGCACTAGCACAGTTGGTGGACCAGAGTCCTGGCTGGCAAGTGCACCAGCAGCTCCGGTTTAGCTATGGTGAAGTGAGTATAGCATTTTGGATTTGGATTTCCGTGGGAAACAGCTCCAACAGATCAGGTAACTTGCACAATCTTGCGTGAGGTGGGAAGAACTAAGCTCAAAGACTTGTAAATAAACACTGATGTACAGGTTTTTGAGCTGCAGTGAATTCTCTTCAAATACTCAGTGTTAATTTTGGTGAGTGTTTGGAAGGGGAGGAAGCAGAAATGGATTTTCCCAGTGGTTTGCACACAGGAGATGCGTAATCATTTTATTTAATTTGGTTTTCCATCCCTTAGATTTAATTACTGTCATTGGGTGTTTCTTTTCCTAAATTCTTTTAGTTTTGAGACACATGTACGAGGTGCTTTCCTTGGTGGAGAGAGCACAAAATGTTGCACAGTATGGGATGGGGAAGGGAAAGAGGGCTAAGGAAAAATTCAGTGCTTGCCTTGATAAAATTTACATTTTCATTTTAAAGCTTGAATTCTTAGTTCATGTTTTGTATAACAAAAGATTGGGATTCTCGTTTACTTTTTTGAGTGTTCCTGTTATTTCCTTGATTGTAGAAAAGTGCAGTTTATTAGGAAGCAGTCATAGACAATTATAGCAATTTTTGGGGGGCCTACACCCACACTGCAATATAATATGGTTCCATTGGTTGTAAAATCTACTAAATATTCAACATTTCTTAGGAGAACTGCCGACCAATGAATTTCTTAAGTATGAAGACATGCAGTTGGTGGGGCTGTTATTTGTTGTCTCTCCCCACCCTTGCCTTTGGTTTACTGACTCTGATTCTCTTGAAAATTTTCTTCCTTCCCCACCCAACAACTGCTTTATAGCTGACAAAAATAAGCCATTTCCTAGCCTTATCCTCTACCTACGGAGGTCATAAAAATTGCTAATGGAAACGCTTTTGCCTTCTCTTGTGTGATTCTAATAGGAAACGGATCACTGCAATTTATGGGGTACTTACCCTTTTCGGTACATGATGAATGGCTCACTTCAAATGATGTTTCCTCATTGATTTCCTAGTATTTATCACCAGAAAGGACAGAGCAGGAAGAACAGCTTTTAAACATGAAGTTGATTTTGAAGATGGCATCTTTTCACTACAGTGTGAATTCATGGCAGTATAGTATTTGCTGTAGTAGAGGACCAAAAGACATGAAGTCAGTTCTTTAAATTGCTCTTCAGATTAGGTATCTCTAAACACACTTTTTGTTATGCTGTATTAGCCTACTTGCCTCATCTTTGGTAGGGAGAGTGAGAGGCTTATTCCATGTAGTGGTTTTCATCTTGTTCTGCCTATTTGTTGCCATGTTCTTGAAACAAATTAGTCACTTTGTCTATGTTGTCAGGCTTTGGGGGATATTTACATTTCATTTGCAGAAATACCGATGTGCAAGTAAATTCTGTATGATATTTAGCAAGTGACTCTGAAATAAAAATTTTCTGTGGTGGCGATTTATTTTGTTACATGACAGAACTTGAAGAGTTAAAAGAATTCCTCTTAGCCTGCTCAGTTTCCCTCGGCTTGGGCTGGATTGACAACAAAATGGAAACTGTCCCTGTAGTTTCAGCAGTGTCCCTGCAGTCTTTTACTCAGAGTATTGCTATGTGAATCACTGGTCAAGACAGACCACATGCAAGCAATGTAGATCAGGTGCAGATACACCCTTCAAAATACAGTTGTTTTTGAATTGGCTAGAGTGAAAAATTGAGGCATTCCCTTGCCAAGTAGGATAGCTTGTTTCAATTTAAAAGAATATTGCAGTTTTGCTGATAACTTAAATTTTGGTGACTTGACAGTCTTTGAATACTTCAAACAGTTACAGCTCTGCAGTAAATAAAATTGTTTCATCTTCTTAAAATGTTAGTATTAAAACTTGTTTGCATTCTTCATTTTCACCAAGTCCAATGTTAGATAACTTGCTAGCAAAAATTAGGCTATGTAGGTTGGCAAAAAAGCATGGGGTTTCAAAAGTCACCGTGATAGCTACTACTGCGATTAGGCTTACTTTTTAACACATATAAACTGGTTAAAAGCATATATAAATCACTGTATGAAAGCATTGAGGAGAAATGTGTCTATTCCAGAGATCTAGTAATAATGCTGGTTTAGCTTTTACTGTGCAACAGCACAACTGCAATTATTTTCTTGCCTTATCTGTCTGCTTCTTGAGATTTGTGATTATAACTTTGCCTTTTTCTCTCTTACTGTTATGTGCTTACAGGTTTTTCATTTTAGACCATGATGCAAACAATGCAAGTGAAGAATGAAGTCTGCAGACTTTCAAGTCTGTGCAGTTTCCATTTCTTTCTCTTTTTCTGAAAACTGTTTTGTGTAAATCTGTGAATGATCTGTCAGGCTGCATACAGATGACTGGAAAAACTATTTCATGTTGCCTACTTGCACTGTTAAGCATTATGAATTGGTCTTCCAATACCTCCAGTGTAAGCATGCTGGGTGTCAAATGAAAAAGAAAAAAAAGCAATATCCTACCTCTTTGATCATATTTGCTCTGAAATGGGCATTGTGAAAAGCACAAATTCTTTCTACCAAAAAGGAACGTTTCTGTAAAACCATCGCTTCTAACTGTCCTTTCCATAATTCGTATTATCAAGTGTTCTGTACTTAATTTCCCCTGCTTTCTCCTGTCCCACGGCAGCTACTTTAAAAAGAAGGACTCTGAGACGCGTGCGAGTTACCTCACATAAAACAACAGCAACAACAAAAAAGTACCAGTCTTGCAGAACACTAGATTATATGTTTAATTCATGTACTGGGGTAAAAACTGTCCTATGAAGGGTTGTCTCAATTCCCATAGTGTTCAAGTGGAGCAACCGTGGTTAGTTATTAATCTATGATCCCTTTGGAAGGGGATATTAATTGGGAAGACACTGAGTAAGGGGTAATTGTGTGAAGAATAGCTGCAGCTTTAGATCTGTGTAATGCTGGAACTCAGCAGATAATTGAAAACATACTTTCAAAACCCAAAAATATTATCTGACTTGTTAGAAGTCAAAGAATGAAATGTTTTTACCTTAGGTATTTGTAAGAATATGGGTGGTGAAAGGGAAGGGAAAAAAATAAGTTGGTTTTCTCTACTGTACTTCATCTCCATGAAAAACAACCATAATTCATTTCAACATATCTGCTTTTCTTTGTAATTTAGTGTTTGGTGTACGTGCTTGAGTGGCAGAGAACAAAATATTCTTTTTGAAGATAAGAAACGTTCTAAATGCTCATGATGAGAACAGCATGCACTGAACAAGCACAAATCATTCAGACACCTCTTTAAATTTCAGATGCTGGATTTAAGTGACTTAAAATTGGGATGAAGTAATACTAGAAAAATATGCAGATCCTTTTTTTTTTTCCCCCTAAATCCAGCTTTTAGAGTTTATGTTCTTATTTTACATCACACAGCTGTCGATGACAAGTCTTTAAATGACTGGCCCAAATCTGAGTTTATTAGTATTTTGGGATGAATTGTTCCCAGCCTTTGTTCTTCTAACCCAGCCTCATCTCTGACAATGGTAGAAACATCTGTATCTACAGTCTTGGCTTTTGCTCATGCTGGTGGCGTGGCCTGCATTGAAAATCTCAGGTCTAGAGATTCTGACATTCTGGTGCAGCTGGACAAGAGCATCTGAATCCTGACAGTCACAGAGCTGTAATGGGCACACTTGTAAGGCTGGAACAACATTAGCTTTGAATAGTGCATGTTGCTGGCAGATCTGTCAGTAAATTTCAAAACAAGTGCAATTGCAATAAAACTTTGACAGAAGTTGAATACCATTACAATTGCTACGTGAGTGTTCAAACCTATTTCACTTGTATCTTCATGTCTTTATTATCTGCCTTGTTAACATGTGAACCTAAGAACTGGTTACAAAAGATCTGATGTAGGTTTGTGAAGTATTTTAGCAATGCTACCCAATTCTTTCATTGCCTTTGCAGTAGTATTTGACATCTTCATAAAACTGTAGACCTTACTGAAAAACATCTACCTCAATTACTAAAATCATGTATGACTAAGAGTAGTGGAAAAATTCTTATGGGAGCTTTAGATATAGTGGACCCTTTTTCTTTATTCAAATAATATATACTGATCATCTTAAATTATAAATCAGTAGTTTGTAGGGAACTTTAAAAAACATTGTACTGCTTTGATGGTTTTCTTTTAGAGGATAGGTGAGAGAGACTTGTAATTGAGAGGAATCATGTTTTCATCAGCAGTGATTTACTGGGGGAGTGGGTTTTGTGGTGTTTTGGTTTTCTGGGGGTTGGTGAAGTTTTCTTATAGGGAGGGAAATTAAATGGGTAATTTAAAAAGGCTGTGTTATCTCTAAATACCATTATACTCTGCAGGTGGTGATGGTTGGAAATCATGGGTTACTGTAATATAAAAACCATTGTTTTGGTTTTTCCCTTTTTTTTTTTTCCCTTTCATTGAAGCTGAGTGAACAAAGGTTTCTGTTGTAAATGAGAATTGCTTATTGCTTTGAGTTCCAAAAAGGCAGATTTAGTTTAATCCAAACTAGCTGTGTACTGCAGAAGAACACTCCATGGGCTTCCTTTTGCCAAGTTCTGTATTGCCTGAAGCAGGTGTCAGTCATCTGGTGTTTAGTAACTTCCAGTTTCCTAATGTGTTTTGGTTTTTTTTTTGTGGAAAATCAAAACTTCTGGCATCTAAATGAGTTGGCAGAGAAAAAAAGTTGCACACCTGTCGTGAAACTTCTTCGTTACTGTCACACACCTCTAGAACAGAAATACATGCTGGTTCCAAAAACGCAGACTGAGAAGTTTGCATGTTTAGCACTTAGAGACATGAAGTTTGTTTCTATGCGTGAGAACTGTAATCATAAACTCTATAAAACTCTCTGCTTGTATAAAGGTCATAGCAGCTTCTTGTACATCAGTATAGCAATGGAAAGTCACTTCCTTTTGCTCTAAGAAGGGAAACAATTTCTAGTGTCCTACAGCAACTGACTGGTGAGCGCTGTGCTTGACATCAGTCAAAATATTCTTCTTCCAGTACTCTAAGAGGTCATGCAACTTTGATCAGGAGCTTCTCTGCTGCTGTCAGTTTTCCCCTTAATGCTCTTCCAGAGGCTGATGTACTACCTATAGCTTCTGCTGTAAAAAGGACTGCACTTCCCCCTCTCTGCTGCTTAAAAATAGTCATGGTACTGTAAATGATGACTTACAGCCTTAAGCAAACCAGGAAGTACTAGTGGAGATTGTTAGTAAAGAGGGAAGCAAATTTTCTGTCTATAGTTTTTTTTCTTCACTAGAATTACTTCATTTTCCAGCTTCCCTTTGGTCTCCTCTTGCATGCTTTGGTATATGAAGAATACACCTCACTGCATTATGTGGAGATACTCAGTTTGGATCTGACCAGGCTGGCTCTGCAGACAGTTGTACAGCTGTTGAGGTGGTGTTCTGCTGAAGCTCTTTACTTTGGCTTGTCTAAGCAGTAATGGGGCACTGCCACAGTACACTACTGCTGTCCTGCTGGGCTGTGCCTTGTAGACATCTCCAGCTGGTAGCAGCTATTATTTATTTGGCCCTCTGTCATGGAGTATAAGCACACCTCATGCCATGCTTAAATGCATATTAAAAATTACTGTGCTGGACCTCGGATGAGCATGTACTGAGGAAGCCTGACTGCAGTTGAGCCAACGTAGACTGGGGTAGCTGGCATTAACCATCTTATGTATGTTCTAGCAGAAGAATCGAATTAGCAGATATTTCTGCTCAATGTGGAATACTTTTGTATCAGTCACAGGGATGAGCTGTTGCATTTGTATCCCTAGCACAGCCTTGAAGCAACTCTTGTTATCAAATATCAAGGCATTTGTTTACAAGACAAATAGGCCTCCTTTTTCTAAAAAGATTCCGTATTTCTAGTGAAGAACCCCTTGCACCCAAACTCTGCTAGCTGATGACTAAGTGCCCAAGAGGGTACTTAGCATGAAGAGGAAAATGTTTTGTACTCGCTGTTGTGACAATTATTGCCAGCAAAAAAACATCCAGGGTTCTGTGCTCCATGAACTTCCTCTAAATGAATGTGCATGTGCTAACGTTCTTCTATTTAATATATTCAGGGGAAACCACCAGTAACAAATGTACTGCCTTCTTTTAAGGTAGCAATTAATGCAAGAAATTTAATGTTCTGATCCATCCTACTGTCAAAAAGAAAAAGAATGAATGTGGTATTTCTTACTGTCTCTTTGGCAGTGCAGTGCAAAGGTACCCAAGCTTGACGGTTCAGCGAAAGGTGGAACTTTGAAAGCCACTGAACCAATATAGCAAGAAGGTCCCTGCGAGCTACCCAGTCCACTGCTCAGAATATGCTGCCTGCAGAGCTGCCTGCAGCTGTGGGTGGGCTCATCGAGTTCTCAAACTGCCTCCAGATTATTTTTGCTCTGCATGTCCTGGGAAGATACAGTTTAGCTGGGCGGTGTGTCAGCTGCCTGCCCCCTTAACAACAGAAACAGTTTCAAATGCACATCTTATCATCACAGGAGCTGCTGCAGGTCCCAGTGCTCTCCCTTCCATTCTGCCGCTGGCAGGGAGCTACTGCTTTGCTTTCAGGCATGTAATGCAAATTTCAGAAGTCAGGTACTGAAATTGTCTTACTTGTTAAACTTCACCTCTGACTGACAAACCTCTAACCTGCTTTTGGCCTCCACAAATCGGGAGGGGAATAGAGGCCTGTCAGAGGAGCAGCGCTAGCAATTCTTGCACAGTTGAAGGCTCACTGAAAATAATTCTTTGAAGTTCTCCAGTGATTTGTAATGCACTTGTCCAGTTGCCTGTGGTCCAGTAATACTCTATAGTGTGGCAACAAGCACTTGATAGATTCTTGCCACTGACTTGAGAACGGATAGAGGGGGTGCTCAGCTGAGAACTTAGAGGGCTTTCATGGACAGAAAGCTCTGTGATCTCCTCTGCTCTGGGGAGCTCACCTTTGGCTGCCCTGGGCATTTTCAAGGTTACAGCTTAACATTTATTGATCTGCTTTCCTCCCATCCTGGTTTTTGACTCAGCATTTGCAGTCTTAAGAAAATGTCATGCCAAGTGTGTGGGACTGCGATCCAGAAAAAAGTACTGTTATTTCTGACGGCAAGCAAGGTGCTTGGCTACGAAGGAGGGCAGCTTTTCTGATAGCCTGTGCTGAGGGAGAGGGGCAGAAAGAAGGAGAAAGTCATACATTTATTTTCACAGCCGTTAAGCCAAGATCTGCGTTAGGGGTGCTTGATACTGAGGTTAGAGAATAATATCAAATTGAGCATCCTGACATACCCATATTCTTTGTCTCCCATATCTTTGTGTTCCACAGTCCTTTGTTCGTGCTCACCTTTCCCCTGGACTCATACTGTCCAGTGCCTCATCAACCTCAGTTTAGTCCCTCCCAGCTTAGAAACTTCCCTTTCCTCTTTAGCAACATTCAGAAGGGACACCCTTGCTTCTCATACCTATGTCCCTTTTTGCTCCCTAGTCAGCGTCCTCTCTTCATTTAGCTATAGGTCTTTGGGTTTGGATGGTGTGTTCATGCCAGTGTCCACATCTCTGTCCCATCCATCATGTTAGCACCAAGTATCAATAGTTCTTCTGTCAATTCATGCAGCCAGCCTGGGAGAACTACATGAGGAAAGGGAACTGCAGGTGGCTGTTCCTATTGCTGCCTTAAAGTCTGTAAGCATGAAATGCTGGTAAAGAGGCAGAAGATCTTTTTCCAGCCTGTGGCATCCAGTTTTCTTTGCAGAACAAACATGCAGTTTTTCACTCTTGCTCTGACCTAAGCAACATTTAACTTACAGGCTGCTCTAACCTGGTTGGTATCCCTTGAAAATTCATGCAATTTATGGCAAGAGTGCTGTGTTCACTTTTTGAACAGCTAATTTTACTAAGATGGTTTTATGCATAATAGAGAGAAATGCTGCTAGATTTTCTGATGTAACTGAACAAAAGAAGGCTGCTTGGAGAACTGACCTGGGCCAGATAGCATGGACGTTTGTTTTTATGGAGGGGTAAGTCCTGAACAAAACTGTCAAGGTCAGAGTGGCATAGCTAAACCCAGGAGTCACTGAGCTCCTGTGGCTTGGGTGAAGCTGCCTTTCTTGGCAACCTCGGTAAGAGGACACAGACTCTTGTACGGTTTTGCCTTGGTGGTCACATTGGTGGGACAGAGGTCTGTACAGATTGTGGCCTGATTTACATTCGAAATAGGGCAGCAGGAACTAAGACTTGCCCCAGCTAGGATCAGTTCCCAGAGTACTGTGCCCTGGTCCTCTCTGACCTGGAGCGGTTTCCTACATGACTGGCAGTTATTAAAGAATTAGAGTTTTAAAAGGAGTGATTAACACAAAAAATGCAGAAAAGAATTAATGAACATACAATTATGGCCTAATCTTTTTCTTTGAGAGTAAGTAAGGGAGATGAATGGAGGGGAACTACAAGATAGATATAAATATATATAATGTGTTTTAAATAAAAATATGTATCTATCTATGAGAAAACAGTAATTTGCATATTAAGTGCCTGGTTTTGAGAAGTGTGAAGTGATATTCTTTGTATCAGGGCATCTGTACTTTGGTTACACAAAATGAGCATCCTCAAAGGTACGTTATTAGGGTGGAGTTTGGTGTGGTTCATAGTGTATAGTGTCTTCCTTTTAGAAGGCATTTTACAATGTTTTCCCTTTAAAAACTGAAATTCCTCACAATCTTAATATGTGAGAACTTGGGGGAGGCAAGGGAAGAGGAGGGAATTTCAACTGCAGAAGAAGAAGCATGTCTTTATTTCAATTAATTAGGAATACCTAGCAGGCCCATGGTTGGGAGAAAAGGAAAGGAGACCTGGCTGTATGATCCTGCTCACAAGCAGAGTGAAAATGTAAGCAACCATAATTCAATACAGAGAGCATAGCATGTACAAAACTTTTTCCTTTAAAATTTCTACTCTTTCAGTGTGCAGTAATGCTGACTCCATCTCAACAATTTGTCTGGATTTAAAATCAGATCAGTGTAATTAGCTGACTTTACTTATTGGCTTGAGCTGACTTTAGTGGTACAATGGTTGAATTGGTTGCCATTATATTTGTTTAACTGCTGTAAAGTAAGTTTCTAACAATAGGTTCCTACACTTAAATAGCACTGTCGAGCACTGGTGCCTTATCAATCAGTCAGACCTTTCCCTCCTGCTGTCTGCTCTGATAGACAGTTCTGCTGATGTGGGGACTCTGGAAGAGGAGATCAGGAAGAAGGGATGATGGATAAAGACCATCTCCTGTCCTGGGAGGAAATCAGAAAAATCCTTTCTTTGACTCTCAACAAGCTGCTTTGTCAAGGTGTCAGAAGATTAATTATGCTCATGCAAGAGGCAAGAGCAACTGTTTTTCCCCTTGGTTTTGGTGTAATGGGGGACATTCTTCTGAGCTGCAGCAGAGAATTGCAAAGAAAGAGGCTTAAGAGATTTCAGTCCCCTAACATCACTGTCCCGTAAGCGTTTGTAAAGCTCTTAGGCATACATGCATGATTTTGTGCAGTTCTGCCAGTAATTGGTTGATCAAAGTATTTGTTTCAAGTGCAGTGTGGACTTGATCTCATGAAACATTTGGTGCCAACTGCTGTTAAAGTCTGTCAGCATTATGGGTAGTTAAAGTACACAAAGATCAATTTGCAATGAAAAGAGATGCAGAAAATCATTCCATAGCATAACCATAGTGAAAGCATGTAATTATTCACTAGTTTTTTAAGTTTATAAATGAGTAAAAGGAAAATCGCAAGTAAGTGTTTGCGGAGCTGAGCAACTCTGCTTAATATTTTTTTTTATCCACTGTCGTTTTGTCTGTTTTCAAATGCAGTAGATCTACAGTACAATAAAAAAAAACCAAAACAAACAGTCTTACATCTTGTATTAATCTTTTGGGGAATAAATAAAATGTCCTAAATGGAATTCTGAACAGAATAGGCTTAGGTAAAGAAAAAAAAGAGGGGGTTTTTTTCCTTTTAAAGACAAAAATCAAAAACTTGAAGAAAAACACTACTTGGAATATGAGACCATTTTGATGAAGTCACTTGATACATTAAGAAAGTCTCTTCAAAAGCTCTTTAAATCTTGCACAAACTATGTCAGTAAAAGGACTCGTTCCATCTGGCCTGGTCTGTGACCCAGTTCCCTGCTCAGATGAACATTTTTTATAATCTGTTGATTTGATTATAATTTTATTGTTTTCTTGAAGGGCTGAAGTCTTGAGTTGATAAAAATGAATCGGAGTTAAAGAGCCACATCACTTTTCTAGTTTGGTTTCTTTGGACTAGTTTTTCTGGTTTTAATGTCTGCAATGCTAAACTATGAACAGTGGTGGGATTGGGTTTGGGGTTTTTGGTGCTTTTGTGCAGCTTTCTTTCAGATTAGTATCACTTTAAGATGCGTTGAACTCTCATATACTATAGTTGAGATTGTAACAAACCCAAACGTTTTAAACATGGATGTGCCTGACCTTGAAATGCTGCTGATAAAAGCTAATGCTGTTAAATTGCATGCCAAATTAACCCTCATTTCCAAATGCTTTGTGTGTGCGTTTCCTGTAGGATAGGCTTTGATCCTACGAAGCAACACTTCCTTTACAATCAGTTATTTTTTAATGGAGGAAAATCAATGAACAAGTTTCAATGTCTGATTTTAGCAGTGGTGAAGTGAAATGCATTAGTTTTGCATCCTTCCACCGCTGCGTTTTGTGTACTGTATCAAATGCCTGACATGATGCAGTGATTTGTCATAGAGATAATAGTGATTTTTGGCTTAAAACTTTACTTTCACAGGTGTAAACCTTATCAAGGATTACAAGTTCATGCGAAAAAGGCACAGGAAACTGGATCATGGACTGGATAAGGAATAGCTTTCTGAAGCAGTTGGTCTCTTTAAAGCCTTATTGAGGCTTAGCATTAGTAAAGTTGGTTTTAATCTAAATCAAGAGGAAAAATGTTGCTTGCCTCACAAATACTTTTTCCTTGAAGCACCAGGTTCATATTACTTTTAGCTGTTATTTATTTTGGAGTGCAGTAGGTATTGTTTTGTTTGTTTTCAATTCAGATGTTATGTTGCCGAGGCATTTGCTTGCACAATCTATAGGTTTTTCATGTGCATTTTTTGAGAAGTATGGACTTTGCATGGGATTTAATGGGATAAAATCATGTGCCTTTCTGGACTGGCGAGCCTCTGTAATGCTGCTGGTGTAAACTGATTGAGATTAGACAACAGGCGTGAGCAGAAACTGTTCACATACAAATACTGGCTTTTTGCTTGTTCTTGTCTGCTGAGGACTGTGAGTGTTTTCATTTTACCCTCTGACAAATGAACCACCATCTGCATAAATTCATTTGAAGGGGACATTATCTTCCTGTGTGAACTTTGGTGGGAAGTGCTTGCAGGCAATAAAGTGAATCATCAGTCTCCCTGAGCTGGGGCTGAAATCTCAGCCTGTTTCACTGACATCTCCTCCGGGATGTTTAGCTCCTGGTCCTCCCTCCCATGTCACTTCTCTGTCACTGTGCCTGTGCTGCCCCTGTCATCCTGTGCCCACCCATCTGTGCCAAGGATGTCTTTTGCAGGTCCTTCCTATGTACCATCTTTGACCTAGCAGTTCTACCCTTTAATTTAGAGAGGGAAAAATCACTGTTAAGGCTTTTACCTCCTGTCTTTGCTATGTCAAGACCGTGTTTGCTGGCCTGGACAAGCCTTGTGCCTCGTCTGTGTGAAAATTGTTTTCTGAGCCTGTCATCTTGATTGTATTACCTTTCTTTTGGCATTCCTCTGCTAGTGTTTTCTTGTCTTTATAGCACTGGACCTAAGCTCTTTATCTTCTCTTTCAAGGCCCTCAAATCCCTGAGGGTTTTTTTCTCTACATTATCTGCCAGTGGTGTCTCCTTGTTATTGAGATGTCAGCCCTGGGACCCATTCAGCCTGTGATGCCTAATAGGGCAGATGCATCGGACCTTGACCTAAGGCCAGGCCAGTGCCAGTGAGCCTCACTGTGTCCCAACTCACTTGCATGGTCTCACCTGTGTGGTGCTTTTGCATCTGCTGAGGCATATTGGCTCCAGGGGTAGGATTGCACAGAGCCATCCCAGCCAGCTGCTGAGCCGGGCTGGATGAGCCTTCTCTGGGCAAGAGGCAGCCGGTTTCTCTGCAGGCAGCAGCTCTGTGCTGTGTGGTCCTTTTTTTCACCCTGGATCAGGCCTGGCCTTGCTGCTTCTTTCAGGCAGAGCCCCTTAAATGTCTCTATTCTGTGGTCCCACTCTCCAGAGCTGGATTTTGCTGTTACCTGGTGTATTCCAGTAATTGCTCCTCTGGACGTAGAAGGTCACTGTATTCCCCTGTGCACCATGTTGTCTTGTGTGGATGCTTTGAAAAGGAGCCAATCCGGAGGTCAGGGTAGCATCCTTGCTAATATATATACTGCCAGCTCCAAGGTAATACAGAGCATTAATAAAGTATATTGTGCTTTACATACATACTTTGGTACAGGTGTTTGACCATTTTAGAGACTTGAGGGAGTGGAGAGGTGTGAAGAATTGGGAGTGAGCAAGTTCAGTGTGAAAAAACTCTGGATTTGTGAGTTATTAAAGTAGCATCCTCCTCTCTCCACTCTAAATACATAAATTAATGTTACTTCAGCACAGTAAATCTTGATGCACAGCTGTTTGTTTATACAAGCCCACATCGCTTTCAACCTGCTTTGAAGGACCCTGCATTTGCCTCCAGGAAAATCCAGAGCCAAGGTTTCCAGCTTCTGCCTAATGGTGGGAATTTGCAGCGGTGTGAGTGGAAGTGAGGGGAGGCCTTCCTTCTGGAGCAGCAACACATGAGGCTTGTGAATGAGCAGATTGCCAATGGAAGTACTGAAGTTGTTGGTAGGAAGGAGTGTCTGGAGGTCTAGTGCAGCTCCTGCTGTTAGCAGCACTGTTAACAGCACTTGCATTAAAATTCCTGGTACGAAAAAAGTGGTAAGGTAAAACCAAAGATATTACTGAATTGTAGCTGAAGGAACCTTAGGAAATGCTAACAGTGAGAGGAAAAGATGAAAGGGTTATTGTTGCTATTTTTTAGCAGCTTTCTCTGAGAATTAAAGGGAAAATGAATTATGCTGAAGTGACCTTTTTTTCACCTCTTACTGGCTCTTGAAAAGTCTATGCTCCCTGAGCTATCTACACGAACACTTACCCAAATAATGAAAAATCCAAGTGCACATGCTCCGAGGGATAGTTAAGCATCACGAAAAAAAAGCCTTATTGCTGCTGTGATGTTGGAGGGCAGGAGCTCCTCAGGATTTTTTTTTTTCCATTTTAATAACTTCAAAATGCTTTTAATCTATCCAGAAAGAAAATATGATCACTCCTAAGTAAATAACTGGAAGCTTTTTGGATCAGGAATATCTTTGTTGCTGTCCTTTTGCATACATTTTCCTGTGGCTGAGGATTTTGTTGAAACTTAAATGTAATATTTGGAAAGAGATGAAGTGTCTGATCTTGCCCAGTCCTGTACTTTTCTGTACAGGGTAATTGAAGATGCTGGCTTTTTCACTTTAAAACTGGGTGTACAACGGACAAAAATGTGAGTTTCAAAAGAGGCTGTTCAGGAAAGGAAGTGAACTCGAGAAAAACGGACAACTTAACAGGCATCTTTTTTAGCCTTCCTTTTAGCACAAAGTGTTCTTGTTACATTTGCTGACCCAGTTGTTTCACTGTTATTTCAGACTGTACTTATTTTCTCTTTGATATCTTTCTTTTCTCTTACTCCTTGCAAAGGAGTAATGTGCAACATTTGCCTGATACCTGATGGTAGATTGAACAGTCACATCTCAGCCTTCCTAAATAAGACTTATTTACATGTAATAACTACTACATGCAAGTGCATACTATTTCTTACATTTTTTGGAAAAGGGGAACCAGGATTTCTCTGTTTGGGCAGATTAACTGCTGTGAATGGTGCCTTGCAGTAAAATCAGCATTTCAGTGCTATCCTTCTTGGGTCTTTTTATTTACAGGAGAGGAATCCCTGATCACTGGGTTGTTTTCTGTGCAAACACTGGGAGAATGCTGGGACCAGCAAGGTTGAGCTGACCTTATGTGCTGGCCTGTTCCCTGCCACTGACTGTCACGTTTCAAAGGTTAAACTAACTGTGGATGAAATGTAATCAGTAGTGCGTTGGATCCTTTCCAGATCACACTGGAGGAGTGCAATAACTAGCATTGTTAGCTTTGGGAGAGCAAGAGGCAGAGGTCATTACCTGTGTGCATCTGAGCATGAGGAACCAACTGCCTTTCCTGCTACCTCCCACATATGTTTGTTTAAATCCTATCAGGAATTGTTACCCTGCTGGCCCCTGCTTTAAAAAAGAAAAAAAGGGCTGTTTATTTTTCATTCACTGTAATTTTCATCTTCCTGTTGATTTCTCAGGGTTTCCGTGAGATCTCAAACACTGTCATTACATGGGATCTAAATCAATACTTCGGGAGCAGAAAAGGTTGGAAGGAAGAATTGTTGTGTATTTCAGATGACAGCCAAAAATAGGCTAGGGTGAACCAGACAGTACTCTTAAGACACAGACATTCTGCACCAGCAGAGGAGAGATGGTCTTGGTAAAGTTTCCTTCCTTCCTTCACTAGCAGGTAGTTAGGAAAAGAGCTGATATAGTAGGAAGCCAGCAAGGGACAGAGAGCAAGCGTGGGAGGAGAAGGTGAAACAGAAGCACTGAAGCAAAGGTAGCATCTCTGAGAATTGATTTCCTGTTTCTTTCTATATTCAACCACTCATTTTCCCCAACTCCATCTCTCGTTTGCACAGTACTTTCAGTCCTCTGCATTCAGATCTGCAGCAGGAGTCTGTTCTGAGCATCAGATAAAAAGGCTTTCTGGAAGGCACCAGAAGTGGGTAGCATATGGGGGGGAAAAAGCGCTGCTTATTGTCACATTGGGGATTTCAAGGGTGACAAGCCAGTATTTTTTCTGCCTATTTAGCTTTTACACAATCCATCCTCTGAAACTGCCTGTACAATAACAATAGACGCAAGTGGGAAGCAAAAAATTGTCTTTCTTTTGAATTTTGTGGAAAGGCTCTTACTCCATCAGAGTGTGTTGTTTTCTTTATGTATCTGTGGGTATGGCCTTGAAAACCAATGCATTTAGCAGCAATGGAGACTTTTCCCTGGAAAGAAGAGGAGGGTGGATGGGGAGCTTCCATTTCAAAGCAAGTTGGACTTCATAGACCTGTAGAAGGGATTTGATTATTTTCATGTATGTTTTGTATATGCTTCTGATATTTATGTTACAATTACCAACTGGGAATATGAATGTCCTTTCCAGGATCTCTCTGTGTGGGTTTTTCAGTTTATGCATTTTGTGGTAGTTTCTAAGGAAGCCCTGACAAGAGCAGAGGTCTGTATTGGTTTATAGGAAGGTCAGCTCCATCCTGAGGAGCTCAATGTAAGTTGGTTATGACACTGGGAGAAGAAAATGTGTTATCCTCCTTAGCCTACCTTTATCAGAATCTCTCAGGATAATAATCACAAGCACAGAGAGCTCCTTATCCGTGTTTCCATCTGTTGTCCCCCATCCTGTACTTCAGGAATACAATGATCCTTTCCTTATTCCTGAGTCTTCATGAGATCTCCTCTCTGCTTCAGTGTGTGTGAGAGAGAACAAGGTGTTCTCTTCCTATTTACTTTTCTTATGAAATTTCTATTTTTGAAAGGCCTTTTCTTTCCTTGACCGTTTTTTTTTCTTTCTCTCCATGCCAGAGCACTGGAGATGTGGAAGAACTGAGTAAAAGCTTAACTTTGCAAGACCAAAGTAGTATTCTTTCCAGTCCTGTGTCTTACACCTGACACTTTGTCTATGCTAGATTTCTTTGCAGTTTGTCAATGAGCAGCTTGATTTCTCCACCAAGCCTAAGGTAAAATGCTTCAATATCCACTTCTGCAAATGCTCCTGGACTTCTAGCCTGCCAAGCATCATCTGGGATTAGGCTTAATTTCTGTATAGTATCACAGAACGGTTAGGGTTGGAAAGGACCTTAAGATCATCTAGTTCCAGCCCCCCGGCCAAGGGCAGGGACACCTCCCACTAAACCATGTCACCCAAGGCTCTGTCCAACCTGGCCTTGAGCACCACCAGGGATGGAGCATTCACAACTTCCTTGGGCAACCCATTC
>WYDI02002973.1:0-19047 GCA_009867235.2 Psittacus erithacus | reverse complement strand
TTGTTCCAACAGTTCCATGTCCTTTTTATGTTGAGGACACCAGAACTGTACACAATACTCCAAGTGAGGTCTCATGAAAGAAGAGTAGAGGGGCAGGTTCACCTCCTTTGACCTTTCTACTTTAGTGGGGTTTCTACTCTAGTGGGGTAACTGTTCTAATGTCAGATACGTGTGGCCCAAAATTTAGCATAAGTATATCGCTTTAGGGAGCTTTGTGGGCATTGTAAAAGTCTTTATTTAGAGGGCTTTTCAACAAAAGCAGTTTTAATGTGAGAGGATGTAGAATCAAACTGTAGCCATGGTGGATGTAGATAAGCATGAGTAGCGAAGATGCCCAGATTAATTTCTGGTTCTGCTATCAGGTTTATAAGGACCCCATCAATTTTCCAGTGTATGTGGAGGTCTTCATTGCAGGGAACTTCTGCCGGCTCTGCTGAGTGACCTTATGAACAAGAAACCAATTTCCTTCATCTCCCAGGTGCTCAGAACTGGATCCATGACAATCTCAGCTGAGGGCAGAATTGCAAGTCTCAGATGCTTGCCCATATGTAAAAATAACTAGAATTCCTCAAAGAGATAAAGGCCTTTAACATTAGCATTTTTAGGAAGGTCTGGCCACAGTGTATCTTTCTGCACAAGGAACAACAGCTAAGCAGCAAGTCCTGACAGAATTTCTGTTTTGCTGGAATATCTTGGTGATGAGGGAACCCAGGGTGCCACAACTTGAAATAGCCTTGCTTGGAAAAGCCCTTTGGGAGTGAAATATGGGGTCTGCTTGGATTAAATATTTGAAGATTATTTTTTTTTTAATATTCTGAACTGACCAGCTTGCCCTTATGTTTAGAGTGCTCTGACATTTTTATTAGAAAGATACTGTGAAAAATCATTAATGGTAATCTACTGTCCATGACTACCAAGCAAAGATTATGCTGTTTTCTCTCTGCAGTATAAGGCCAACTGCATTGAAGTGGATCATTTTATGTGATTACTAGCTGCATCCATCTTCGTATTCAGACTGTTAGATGGCTATAAATAACAAACACAAGTGTTTCTCTGAATGGTGATAGGTTGAATCTCTGAATTTCAATTTATTTTTCCTTCTCCTCAGTATAAGGGTACAAGATATACAACAAGGTAGCCTGATGCACAACAGCATCTTGTGCTTCCCCTCCATGTATGTGCTATGTAGATTTAGATAGCACATATGTGTGCACATTATGACCACAGCAATCTTTCTTTTTAAAACCTGCTTCATTCCTGACAATGTTCCTTACATCCTTTGGTGCATTTTCTCTCTGTGGATTTATGAGGGCATGTTTATGCTTGAGTGCTGCTTTGGATAAGATATCATTAAAAGAACAGTAATGAAAGAGAGGCCCATCCACCTTATTTGTCTCCCAGGTCATGTATACAGCAAAAATACTATAAGCAGCGTGGGTACCATGGTGATATTCCAGAGCAGAATGGTTTGGAGCCAGGGGAAAGACATATGTGCATGATACCTACCCTAAACCATCAGACAGCTTTTACTTTTGGATTTGTCTTGATATCAGTATGTTGCTACAGATAGCCTTGGGGGATGTCCATAATTAGATGTCTACATTATGCCTTTCCCCTTTCATATATGTTTAATGGCTTTGTATTTTGGCAAAGTCACCAGGTAGAAGAAGATATTTACGGAAAATTTCATTGAGCCTTGATAGCAGGATTTCTATGTCAATGCATACCATGTATTTGTATCTGGACACAGCCATAGGTTGTTCTTTTATGCTGTCCCTCTTCGACTCTGCTGAGTTGGTTTTCTGGGTATGTTTCTTTACATTTGTTTCTGAGAAGAACCAGCTAGCTGTGGATGAATACGCTTGTGAAATTCCATCCCTACTGAAGGAATATACCATTCTGCACCTGATTTACCTCGTAGATAAGGCTGATGTAAAAATGATGTAGTACATTTAGTTGCTGTCTGTGTGCAAAAGCCAGCTAAGAAATGTTGTGTTAAAGGAAGGCCTGTTTCTTCATCATGTGCCATGTTTCTGTATTGTGTGCTAGAAACAGGAGATGGAGAGCGTACAGCTAGTGAGCTGAAATGTTTTCTGTGTACCATAGCATTCCTCAGAAATGTTTTCCAGCTCATGGATATTTCATAGCAGGCCAATTCGCCGTCTTGAGAAGAACAAAAAAGACCTGGTTTGGCTTTAAGTACATAGAATATTGTATAAGACAAAATTGTGGCAGTTTTTCCAATTTTAACCAAGAAAGATTTGACTTCTATCTCTCTAGTATCTACGTATTTGTATGGATTTCCATCTCTCAATTTTGCAGTTTGGTCCTTGTGATTAAAGTATACCCAGGCTTGTTTCAGAATAAAATCCTTTGTTAAGCTTCTGGAAAGGAATATAATATGTCTCTTTCCTGTGTTGAGCGAGTGAGTGAGTGACACACACGGGAGGAGATGGGGACTGGGGAGAGAAGGCAACCTTCTTGTGTAATTGTACCATGTGCGTTCTCTGCAGGATACTTTTAAGTACAGATAAACTTAAGGAATCTTCTGTTTGTCAAGCCTCAGTTCTTTCTGGGGTGTCATGTCGCCGTAATATGTGTTAAGTCTTCTAATTGAAAGTCGTAACTGAAATCTCTACAACAGATTTAAAAATCATTATTAGGCCTTTAAGATGTCACACAGATTCAAAGGCAAAGAGGCCAGTTTGCCTTTTTAAATTATACTGCATTCAGGGCTGCGTTATTTCAGAAGCTTGTCTATGATGCCGCGCTGTCAAAGCTTCATTGCTTCAAACGTCACTTCTAGTAGGAGCAGTTTTTATAACTACACAGTAAATTCAAGATGGCTTAATGGAAATAATTTCTGCATGTGTCAAAATGAGCCCTTTGTTTCTTATTTTACTCTTTTGTTGCCTGCAGCTAATCTGCTTTTTGGGTTATCAGATCCAAGCATCTTACAATGCTGACTCTAGCCATGGCATTCAGCTGGAATGCTGCCTTTTGTTTACTGGTTTCACCAGGCCTCCAGTGCTTTCTTTGGTCATCTGGTGGCTCCACTAATGTGATTTGCACTCCCAGGCTCTGCAGGTAGTCATGAGCTTTTATAAGGGAATTAGAGGAAGGCCTGCCACCCTGGTTGCTAATGAATCCACAGGGTATTTCTTGTTTGTGTTTTGTTTTTCCAGCTTCTCTTATTGGTTTTGAGGTTTTATAGAATCCTATTTCACTCTGCTTGGACTTCAGTTCCTAAAGTCCCTTTACCTGCCTGTAGTGATGTTCATTTTGCTTTGAATAGAAGTACTGAATCCTATTGATCAGAATGGCATTTGGGTCTATCTTAGGATTTGTAAATAAATACTGAAAAACAGATGGCTAAACAAATACTCGAAACTTCTTTGTTGCAAGAAATAACATATAAAAATTGTTCCTGGTACTGAGTGTAGTAAGGCGTAAGGATAAACCTCCACCTTTGCAAGACATTTCTATTAAAATAGCAAATGTTAGCATATATAGGGAAGTTGAAGTGTTTTACTAATGAGGCTGCAGCTGGAATCAGAAAGTTTTGCAAGACACCAGAAGTAGATGCAAGTTTAGGAACACCCTCAGCACAGTCTTATAATTGTGACCCAGTGAAGGACATAGTCAAGTAAATATTCTATTACAGTTTTTACAAAAGCACACAGATTAGCAGTTATACTGCAGACTTTTATATATATATATGAAAAGCATTCTCAGAAGAGAATATATGCTAAAAACTATCTTACACTGTTTTTCTAAGGTGGAGTTTCAGACTCTGAGGAGTTAAGTTGAGTAGAATGTCAGATGCTGAGTAGGATGCCATTCCTTCTTATATCCACAATCTCTTACTTAAGTATCCTTGTGGATTTGAGTAGGGATTAATAGAGTGATTAGGGTTTGGGTGTTTTGTTTGTTTTTTTTTTTCCAGATTAGCCCTGCAGTTTTGTTAGGGCCAGCATTTGGCTTGCACAAAAACAAGCGCAATGTCAATGTTTTTAAAGCTTCCCACTGGTCAAATTGAGACTCGACTTAGAGTGGCAGGATCTGCATATTTCTGTCTCTTCATAAAGTATTTTTCACCTGTGTCTGTTGTTTTAGAGTGGAAGATAACAAATTCTGTGATAAAAGCAAAATCTGAAAAGGACCCTGGAAATAAGTATTCCTTTTTCATGCGAAACCAGATAATACTGAATCTTTTTCTTACTGTTATTTACCTTGAGAGTAAGTCTGTTATCCAAGTCTGAAGAATTTAGACTGATAGGAGTTGTCACTGATACATGGTTTATAGGGCTGGGTCTTAAGAGCTGAAAAAAGCTATAGAAAAACTGAAATGAATAACCGAGTTTTAGTGCCCTCACTTTGTGCTGTTGTGTGGCGCTGATGCTGTAAGGATTTATTTGTGATGTTTGGAGGAGGCGTATGTTTCTTTTATAGATGTGTGTGTTTATATTTTTAACACATTAAATGAATATTGGAGTTTATGAATTTCTGCTCAAAGAATGTCAGTAAAGTTGAGTTGGTATTTCTGCTTCAGGAAAAATAATGTAGGCATTCAGATGCAAGGTTTTTAATAGTGGACATACGAAGCAATAGCATATTGATTGAGTTTTACTAGGCTGACAGCAGCACTGAAGGTCCTTGTGACCCAGAATTTTCTGACCCATGAAATCTCCATTTTCCTTCTATTGGTAATGTTATCTTGAAGTACAGAGGACTGAAAAATGTATCCTGTGTGACCCAACACATTGATTAGCTATCTGCAAATGGAAAGTTATTTTGGGCTTACTGCTAAAAATGTGTTTGATACTACTAAATATAAGGGATGGGCTTAAATTGCATTCTTAAACAAATGCTCCCATAACACAATTCCCTCAGGCAACAGCTGATACTTACAGGTACAAATGAGGTCTGCTATATTTTTCTTCAAAATGCTGATTTTGCATGCTTGGCCATTAAATATTGTCAGTGAGCAAAAATCATGATTTTGCTCTGTAAGTGGTCCTTGTGCCTGTTTGAAGGAGATAAATGACAGTGAGGAATTTGGAAGAGTTACTTCTAAAAATGGTAAACATCCAAGATTCCTGAAAACAAGCCTGTAACACACACTCATGCCAGCATGCAGATTTTACAGCTCTGTCCAGAGCACAGAAGGAAGATAAATCATGGCCATCCCCCTCTCATTTTTGAAATGGTTCAACCCTGGGGTTTAGCTGAAGGACTTAAGAAGTTTTTGAAGTGCAAATAGACTGGTGAAGGGTAAACCTTTTCAGAGTTTCATTTAGATGGATATTTTTTTTTCTATGTGGATTTCTGGCACCAGCTGAGATCTGGAAGGCCACAGGATTTTTTTGTTTTTGATCAATCAAGCAAGCAGAACTTGCCATGGGGGTGTACATTCTCTGCATACATATTGATCCCATTGTGTTTAAAAGTAGTTAATTTAATCAGGCCTTTTTGAAACCTTCCCCAGTAAGACTTGCATTAATGGAGCTGTCATTTCAAGGTCATGTTTCAGTGTCAATAACTTAATGGCAATGACAGAAGTTACCTATAAGTTTAAAATCAGTATTTCAGTTATTCCATGTTAAAATGGCATTGAATGAGAACTCATTTTACATACATGCATGTAAAAATATTGAGTTTCAATTGAAAAATATTGCTTTCATCAACTGGGAGATTTTCAAAGCAGTTTGGTGTTACTGAACACATTAATGCCAACAGTTGTGTTGCTATTCACTGCTCTTTGGATCAGTACCCTTGGCCTGCCATGTTGCACAGGGGGTTTGACTCCAAGAACCTATTTTACACCTTGTCTCTTATAGCAAAACGGTTGTAATGTCAGACTTTTTATTCAAGGCTCTTTCTAGTAGTTTTGACCTTTTACCTCACACTTCCATCTTGTTTAAAAGCAGCAGCATGCAGAAGATGGATTGCATATTAACCATAAACACTTCTCCCTACTGTGATAAATATTTGGAGATACAACATGTAAGGACTGTCTGTATGATAAGATGCCCATCTGAGAACAGAATATAGGTTTTATAAGGCAGGATACAGTTTTCTACTTTTTATTCCATATCTGAAGTCAAGATTTTCAAGTATTTCACATGAAAGCATTATATAATTTCCAAGAATTTTCCTTGTGAGGAACTTAGCTGTAGACCTAGTTATTTGCTTCTTTGGTTTGATAGTGTTAGAAAGAGCTTCAGGAAGCTATCTCAGACATCTTGACAGTCAAAGTACAATAGAGTTGCTGGTGAAAATTGGATTCAGATACCGTGGCAGAATGTGCCTGTAAATCTCCCAGACTTCATTTCATCATTACTTTTCTTCTTGGTAGTTGTAGCATGCCTTGAGGCCTGCTGCTCGACTGGGGTTCCAGAGCAATATGGACTGAGCAGGCTGGGCTGTGAGGTGGAAAGCAGTCTTGCATGCAACTCTTTCAACTTTGTACTAATAATTATCCTCTGTACATTTTCCTATGTGTCTTTTCCCCAGTTGAATGGGATTTTATGAAAGATTTCAGTGCCAGGTCACTTGGTGGCTCAGAATAGGAGAGAAACTCTAAGGGTTATGTGGGGTCCAGAGTTGGGATCTTTTTTAGGAAGAGCCAGACTTGAGTGGTTGTTAGTTTTATCTCCATTTGTTGGAGGTCCCGAATGGTACTGCATGGCATACTGTGGGAAAAACACCTACATTTAAAATTGGTGCATATATACCTTACTTCTGCATTTGCAGTCTGGTGCTTTGATGTTCGCTGTCTTATGTGAGTGCAATAGAAAGACTCCAGATTGGGATAAGGACCTAAAATCATAACTCATCACAAATTCTTTAGCCATCAGCTGAAGAAATGCATATTGTGACTTCCCCCCGACTTTACACTGAACAGAAAACATTTGGTTAATAGGCTGCCTATCTTGGTTTTTGTTTTATAACTCTAGCTTTTATGTCCATTAAACTCACATGCTGTCAGACTTGTGTACTGTAATGATGGTTATTGCCTATAGTGTTTGAAAGCTGACCATGAGATGTTATATAAAGCTTTGCTGAGTGAGAAGGGAATTCTTTGCATCCCACCACAAAGAAGGGATTCCCAGCATTTGTGGCAGCACTTTTGCAAGTATGTCTCTGGGAGATGCTATTATGACCTTTCCTTTGTTAAGTAAGAGATTTCTAGCACCACCCAGGACTCCTCCCTCTTCAACAAGTCCCGTTCCACCATAGAAAATGGATAGAGAATTGTGGGCATACTTCAAATTCAGCAGTTTTTGCTTCTGTCTTATTTGGCATAGGGTGCAGATCTTCATTTAGAAACAGACATTGTTCTTAGATCTGTAGGTGTGGGCTGGAAAATCTATCATTCTCATTTAATTTTTGCTGTAAATGGTATGTGTTTAAATGTCAAAACACTGGGGGTTTGTTACTTGCAAATTACAGATTTATCAAGCAGCCATGACATTAAAGTAATCTTACTCCGGTTACAATATGTGTTCATCAAGGGCACAGGCTGGCATAATGATTCTGAATTCCTGTAGAATTGAACTGAGCAACAGCTGGTCTGTGGGACGTGTAGATTTTAACAAGGTAATGTTTATGTTTTGGCGAAGGACTTGTGTGACATGCTGCTGAAACTGTCCTAAAGTGCCTTCTTCCTCCATTCAAGTCTGTAGGGATCCTGAGACAGCTCTTGTGTGAAATTTCTCTACTCTTTCTGGGCCTCTTGATTTTATCACAGGTAAATTCTGTGAAAATCTTCCATGGGTATTAAGAAAAAATAAAATGAAATAAAATAAGATAGGCCACGAACACCACTAACTACAGCTGCAACAGAAAGAATGCTCTTTTGGGCCTTCAATTGTGTCAGATTCTTTTTCTCTGCAATTGTTTTTCCTTTTTTTTTTTCCCCCCACTTGAGAGAGGTTTATGGTGCTGTGTCCGTCAGGATAACTGTGTCTTAGGGCTGAAGCTGTATTTCTCCCTGAGTTCCTAGAGGTGATGTTATCTTTTGTTCACTCAGCAGTATGGTCATTCCTGAGAGCATCTGTCACTTTAGGCATTGTAAGATGGATGAGTCTCAAGTGAACTGCTGGTTGAAGCAAATGGTGAAAATAAGAAAAGACAAGGGGGTTGGGGAGTCTTCAGAGGGGACAGACAACAAGGAAGCACTGTTAGAAATCAAAAGTAAGCCAGGCGGCACTGGAAGAAAGAGCCAAGATGGATCACATGTTAGCAGATCCCACAGGTCTTGGAAATGAAGATTGGTGGCTGATGAATTCTGAAGTTGACAAAAATGCTTCTGATTTGTTTCCTACTTCATTTGCAAATAAGGGGGGGCCAGAGGGAGACAATCTGAACATCTGATGAAGATATTGTGTCTTGGTTTTTTTTCTATCACACTGCGTTGCAAGGTCAGGACAAATTAATGCTGCCAGTCAGAAAAAGGATTCATGGTATTCTGTGTGTCCTAAATATTGTGTGAGAATCTGTCATTGTAAAACCAAACCACTGTATCATCAGTTTAGCTTTTGGAAAAAACAGTAAGCTTAAAATTCATAGCTATTTGTACTTCAGAAGGTACTTAATGTTTGTAAAAGAGGGAAGATTCACTACAGTGTCTCTGACTTAGTTGGAGCAATTGCGTCAGGCATTTTAACTGAAAGAAAGTGATGAAAAAAACCTACACAAAACCCACAAGAAAACTCCCCCCAAGCCACTGATGAGCAAATCCATCCCCCTCCCAAGCAGAGCAAAGGTCTGTGTTTGCAAAAGCAGCTGGCTAAGGACAAAAGGCACTTACAGCCCCAGTGTGTGTCAAGGTTTGGGAAGGGTCCAGGAGGATCTTGGCTTGAAAAATTATTTTGTCACACTATTGGCATTGGTCCATAAGGGGAAGCACTGGTTGAAAGGTGAAGAAATTAAGATGATTAGAAGCTTTAAAGCTTCACAAATGGTAGAGTATCTCTCTTCTCAATGGATGTAAATAATAGATGAAAGACTGAGAGTGACAACAAAGGATCAGGGCCTTTAAGAGAATGTGTGCAGCCTGAATAGAGGTCTGTGGCCTAGGGCCAAAGGTCTTAGCTTTGAGTGTAATTAGAAGAAAATACAAAAATGTCATTACTAGCAGGTGAAATGTTCAGCACGTGTCCGAAAAATAGCAATTTCTGAGCCAGGAGCTGTTGGAATTGGATTACTGACATTCTGCAATCACTGAAGGCTCTGCAGAGCCCTACAGTTTGGTCAGAAGCTGCGTGCGTTAACCTTGTTGGCCATCTGCGATAGAGTCACTGTTAGCTTGGTGGGGATGCACAGCCCAAGGCAGCATTGCGGCTCCTTGACAGTAGAGTTGTTCAATGTCTTTGCTCACAACAAGCTTCTCCAAAAGCTTTCCTGAGTGAGAGGTGAGGGTTATAGCTGCTCCTTTCTAAGAAGCTGATTTTTATTAAGAGGAGGAGGGGCAGGAAGCTTAAAAATATGTTGGTTTTAATTGGAATACCTGGGTTTTAAATTCTAGGTCTACAGCTGAGTGAGTCATTTGCGTTGTGTTTTTGGCAGCAGGCCCAAGTCTGTGGTCCCAGCTTTAAGCCTAAAATCCCATTTGTGAGCAACAGGAAAAATTCCTTTAAATCTTTTGGCAAAATATTGTCCATTTCTATTGAGAAGCCAAACCAGCTTATGTGCCTAAGAAAGTCTTGTCGAAGTCCAGTTAATGACAACTTAATTTAAAGCTTTTCCTGATGATAATTACTGTTCTGTATAGCCCTAGGTATTTTAGAAGTTGCTCTTCTGCCTCATGCTTGCTACACCATTGATGCCATTCTTTGGGGTATTGCAGGCGTGTTCTCTTTTGTAAACTGCAATTTTTATTGGAAATGTTTTCACTTAAATACCTTTCTAGGATGTCAGATAGGAGAGCAACCAGCTAATTCTGATTTCATTTTGAACATTGATCTCCATTTCAAGTATAGATAACTGCTCACCCATTCAGTTTGTTTCTTTTTAAACCAATAGGAAAATAATTGCTTCTACATTATCATCTGGGTTTTTTTTTTTTTATGTTTCTGTGACAGTTAATTTTCTCCTATTACTGTGCTAAGTTCCTAATATTTCATCCGGCAGATTCAGTGCAAAACACGTGCAGATGATTCTGTGACAGACTTGTTCTTTACTTCGGGTAGAATGCAGAAAAGCAGCCATGCAGATTCAACCAAGTGTTCCTATAAATAAAAGATACTTTTTTAAGTTGTCAGCCCTCCTTTCTCCACCCCAATTCAATTTTCACCCTAAGCCAGGTTTAGATAGTCAGGCTTTCTTGGGTTATTATAAACTATATGCTGCACAAATAATTCTAATCTTTTTTCTCCTTTCTTATTTTTCAGGTGTTGAGGAGTTTTAAACAACTTTGCAGCAAGGCTTCTCAGACTCTTAGCTGCATCCTTTAACCATGACTGCATTTCAAATAGGTTGAAAGGAATCCAAGAAGGTACTTTACTTGCCTTTCCTAATAGACAATATATTGCATGTTTTTGTTCAGCATCTGTGCTTTCATTTGCATTGACTACATTTTAAGAACAGTGTGGACTGTAAATAATTATTTTAGTTTTGCTTCAGGCATGTACAATGTTAGGTTCTTAAAAAAATCTTGAAATCCAGTTCATATAATTAAACAGCCTTCACCAAAGAGGGCTGATTTGTGCTTCCGTTTGTTTTGTTACATATCCACAGTGAGACCAACTTCATTATTTAATGACAGTTCTTTTGAAGCTGTAACAATTTTCATCTGCTGTTTTACTTAGAGCCGCTGCAAATACCTAAGCAGCTAGCTAAATATCTGTTTTATGCACTTGGAGGATGGATGTTTGTTTGCTTCTTTGTCCTTTCAAAGGCTTTAAAACAAATGGCAAGAAGAATGCAGATGTTTGTAATGATCGGGATAGATTTGTGCTTCCAACTGAGATTCTCACACGTCTCTTTTTCCTGACTTCTTAAACGGGGGGAAGCTTGCCTCGGTATACAATTTTGGGCTCGCATAATTTCTTGCTGCATTTAAATAGCCAGTGTACCCAGAAGGCTGAATATCTATTCCTGCTTTATGACCTGTTGTATCCCTGGGGCAAGGGCAGCACAGAGCAGAGCAAGGGGGTCATGGCCACAGCCCAGGTTGAGTGGCGCTTGCGGGTTCCCAAAACCTGCCTGCAGGAACATTTTGCTTGGCAACATCTGGAACATGGTAGAGTCGGGAAGAGGCGGGGGAACCTCTAGGATTTTGCTTTGCCAGGTGCTAGGAGGAAGCAACATTAGCCTTTTTGGTGGGGGGGAGGCAGATTCTGTAGCCCTGAAGTTAGGCTAAACAATTGCAGAGGTCAAAGGACAGCTGAGTGCGGTCAATGAGACACCCTGGGGTGTATTTTGTTACTTAGTAAAAGGAGCAGCATCCTAAAACCCTAAAGGATTCTCTTGAAAAATCTGTGTTGTGAAAAGGTTTTATGAGTCTGATGGCAAAAAGTGCTGATTTAGCTAAGGAATGCTTGCTTTTGTCTAAATGAAAGGCTAATCCTTACCAAATGTTGGCAGCTATTATAGTGCAGTCAATGCGGGTCTGAAAGGACAGTTAGAGTAGAAGTGTACTTTGAGATCGCAAATGTTTATCATTTTAATGGTTCTGTAATCAAAAAGATTTCTGAACTTTCACCTTTGATCCTAAAATTTATATTGTGAGCAAAATACTTGAAAAAGTAAGAAGTAAAAACCTTAACTTGCAAATGAAAAGACTTTGTTCCTTAGGGAGCTGCACTTGCCTGGTTATTCTGTATCCCCTGGCAAATTCACTTTAGATATCAAGATACTGCCTAGTTTAAGCTATAACTTCTTTTAATCTACTATTATTAATTGGTTGAAAAAAATACGGAGTTTTTCTGGTCTCCAGCAATATTTGCTGTTCTTGTTTTAGTGCTCACAAATAATGTTAAAGAGTAGGTTTTGATCAATTAATTCCTATAATTTGTTTGGCATTATCTTACTTTAAAGCGACAGCTTATTAACACTTAACATTTGTCATAGAAACAGATAAGAAATCAATGTCAGAGCCAAGACCTTGTAAATAACCTGAAAGGAAATGTAATAATGTCTGTCTTCACCAGAGAGGTGGTGGGGGAAGGCCCAGGCATGTGGCAGAAAAGGTTCAGTGCTTTTTGTTTTCCTTTGGAAGGGGGGGTTGCTGCAAGACACAAGCCGGGGCCTCGGACCCTTTGGCCCTCCTGTCTTACGCAAACACTCATTGTTGTGTTAGGAAGAAAAAGATCCTAGGGAGCCAGTGGTGCTGGCGTTTTTATAGTGACTAACCTGCTGTTTCATTGAGATCTTTAAGAGAACACTGTAAAAGCAGTAAAAAAAGAATAAATTGCATAATTTTAAAGGGGAAAAAAGGAGCAAAGAAGTTAAGGAATTATTTTTTTTCTTTTTAAATAGAAAAATCATGCTTGCAAAATACAGCTCTTCAAAGAGCTTAATTTTTAAACTCTTCAGAATTACTCTATACAGGCGCTTAACATTGATTTATGTCAAGGTTAAGGCACCTTTAAACAAATAAAGTTGGGAATGGATAAACCTACTAAAATACAAATCGCCTATTAAACAGAGAAGATGTTTGCATAGCATTCAGGTTGCTACAGAACTGACACGTCTTGAAACCCTCCTGATAACCCTTTCTAAACTCATCAGGAAATTATAGCATGTGTGTTTGAGGGGTACACAAGGGAGTGGCCAGATAGGATAGAGATGGAAGGTCAGGCCTTAACTTTGACTTTCTAGTCTTCAGCTTCATACTTTTGCAATAAGGCAATAACAAATGAAGAAAGGATTTAGGTGGTTTATTTATCAATGAGGTTGGACTGACCTTTGCTGTAAAAACTCGGAGATGTCTGTTTGAGTCTATTTTCAGCTTTACCCTTACAAACAATGAATATCACATTTTACCTGTATAGCTATATGGAATTAAGGGCCATATAAAATGTATAATAAAGCTGCCTAGAGAAATACATATTTGAGCTGTAATGCTTAATTTTATTTCCAACCCTAGAATTTAATTACTCAGTGTGTAAAATGAAAGTGTATGAATTATTAAGTCTTTTTTCTTCATCTCCTGGAGGAAAATTCTTCTTTATTTATAAAGTGAATATCTATCAGGTTTTGGGTTTGGGTTTTTGGGTTGTTTTTTTTTTTCCAAGTGGATTTTAGCCTACGGTGGGAATTTTATGCATAGTATTTATATTCCACTGTGGCAGAGTCAAAAAAATGTACTATGAGCACTAGTTTCTTGAATGCCAGTATTTACTGGAAGTTTTCTATGCACGCCTTCAAGAATGCATAGAACCTGGGAATTTTCTGTGTTACTGACTCACTAAAGCATAATAGCAGCTTTGGGAATCACGATTGCCTCTGCTAGCATGTTTATGTTGTGGATAGACTAGTCCAGCCTGCAAACATCATTAAGACTTTTCCTTTTGGGAGAAAAACAAGAAGCATATCTAATGCCTTCAACAAATAATGTATTTTTTTATCACTTTTTCTTCTTCCAAGTATTAAAGATCCCGTATACAATTTATCATAGCGGGTCATGAGTTGCATCACAGCACAAATATAAGCATTAGAAAGAGAAAATGGTTTTCTTCTCCTGTTAAGTGTTAATAGTATGTAATTTTGAATTTTTGCATTTCTGTTTTAAGTTAAGATAAAGGTGTTTCTTTGTCAGACCTAAATAGCATTATAATGCCATTTGTGGATATTTATCTAACATATACATATTGGGATTCCTAAGTATGTAGAAAAGGCAGCTTGAATGTCAAAGCTCTTCTTTTAAGATACATGCCTGGATGTGGTGTTGAAGTTTTGTGCTGCTGATTGCCTGTTTGTTGCAAATTTCATCTTAACTGAAATCTGGAATGTTGCAGAAGGCCCAGTAGTGGTGCACATCTTTGATCTCAAACAGTGGTTGCCTCTGGTAATTTCAGAGATTCTGGACAGAGCTTTGTTTATTTTACCGAAGAATTTGTGGTATTCTGGGGAGGGGAGAAAGTAGAGTCAGCTTTGACACACGATGAGCACGTGTAAAAGGAAGAACTCCACAAAGCACTCTGCACTTTGAAGTTCATTTCCACTGAAATTAAATATGATAGATTTATCACTTTTTTGGAAATAAAAGTTCTATGAGCAATTTAGACACTGCTTCCCAGCATCAGAGAAGATCCAAAAAATGTCCAAACAATGTTAGACTTGACATTACTTGTGGATTTAAGGTGATTGTTAAAGTTTTGACGTATGCAGTCAGTGCATTGCGTTTACATAGAAATGGCCATGAAACCAGCTGGCTTTGATCAGGGGTTGGGTTTATTTGGTCTCTGCATCAAGGGCTGAAAGTGACTGCAGAAGAATGTTAGATACGCCTCTCTATGGGAGCTTCAGATAAGAAAAAAATTGTTTGTTCTTTCTAATACATATTCTGAGTTCAGAAGAGCAGAAATGTGATCGTTTTGACCTATTTGGAAATGGTATTTTCAGAAGAGCTGTGCAGGAGCTTGCTCTGTGTAAATCTGGTGTACATTTGTCACAAAGTTTTTGCAAAAGAAGAGGTGCTTGTTTCCACCTTAGATGGTTCCTTTTTAGGGCTGATGGTTTCCAAGCCTTGTAAAAACCAAGGAGAACTCTTTCAGACTTGCTTCGTTTTCAGGCAGGGCTTTAGGGAGGAAAATAGTATTTTTTCGGAGAAGGTGAGGAACTAACAACCCACTTAAACTTCTTCTATCTAAGTGTGTGTTAGGGAAGGCAAGTTTGATTACTTAAGACAATCTTTATCACTCCTTGATTTAATTTAACCTTTTAATTCGGAAATCTGTGTTAGGAATTTGTTTCATCATCTTCCTGGAAAGGGAAAGGAATAAAACTTGATGATGCTTTTGGCTGGATTATGCACTTTACAGAGGAAGCTGATGTGGGGAACACTGCATGTGAGGCTCTTGGGCGCAGGGTGTTATCCTTTGCAGTGTTGCAGACATGCTCTGGCTGCAGAGACTGTCTCTTTTTTTTGAGTTGATAACCCTGAAATTACTTTCAGATTGTGTATTTGAAGAACTGCTATGCTACATCTCCAAATCTGCCAGCTTCAATGGAGGGGAAAGGATTGCTTACAGCAGAAGTTTACAAAGTCCTACTCCAGTGCTTTATTTGTAGTCTATTATAGCTGTCACAAACCAGAGCACGCACTAGATAATATGAATGCTGTGAAAAAAGAAAATACTGAGTGGATGTTCCTGAAGAATCAGGTCATCTCTGTTTGGAAAGTTTTAAGAGCCAGTGTAATCTGTATTACCATTATGCCTATTACTCAGAAAGGTATATTTTTAGTGGTGTCAGTTAGTACTTGTTGTTAGAATTAAGAATTTTCAGAGCAAGTAATGTCTCTGTAAGACAAATAGCAGCAATTAGTTTATATTGCTTGGCAATAAAAATTACTTTTGTCTCCCTTATTTAGTAACACTTTTACATGGAAAAAATCTAAAATAATAATAATAAAAATAAAGAGTACAGGGAGAACCACTTTTATTGCAGATACAGATACCTGGCATGATTTTTATTAAGGCTTTTCTGCTTAACAGTTGTACTATGCAATTTGAAGTTGAAGTGTGTCAGAAGGGATTGCATTTTAGCTTCCATTTTCTGGATCATAGTAATGAATTTTTACACTGCTTTTCTGTCAAATAATGTCATCTTGATTAGCAGTCTTAAAAAATGTCAAGCAGTGTATGTGTAAGTTCCTGTATAAATGGTAGCTGGTGCATGTAATAAATCAAAAGCATAAACTATAATGTTTAAAACATACATTTTTGCAGACTAATGGCCTAAAGATTTACAATACTTTGCATACATCATTTGCTAAGCAGTAGTGCACAGTACTACTCCATAGTCCTATTGAAGAAATAAACAGCAGCAGGCAGGTGAATATGTAGCTACAGTATCGAGGTTTGAAGGTAGATAAGTGATGTAGAAAGGATGTGCAGGAAAAAAATTAATAAGAATTGCAAATATTACAAACAAGTTGAGCAAACTTTGTGGTTGGAAAACACATAAATATCATTAGTTTCATATGGTGGTCTTCTTTAGTCCAGTTGTGTTGAAGAGTTAATATCAAACTTTACTGATAAGCTATTCAAAGGATGCTCGGGATTGTAGGTGAAGTGCTCAGTATCTTCGTAACCTGACCACATCTGCTTGATAGAGTTCATTCCTTCTGTTTCATGAGCAGTGCAAGTCGAGATATCATTATTAATGTTCATATTCTGTCATTGTATGGCTCTTTTGAAACACTGCTAGCTTTCCCTTTCTCAGGACAAATGCAGTCCTTCAAGGAAAAAAATGTAGTTCATGAAAGTAAGCAGTTAGTGATAATTATCAGCATTAAAATTGTTGACAAATACGGACTTGTGTTTTGTGTTTAGAAAGATGTAACAAGACCATAATAGTTCTGAATAATCTGAGTTAGTAATTACTTGATATAGTTGTTAGGTAGCAATTTACAAGAAGATCTGTGTATTACCAGCGAAATACATATTGTCAGTGAATGTCTATACACTTATGCATATGAAAAGTATATAAAAGTAACAAGGTTTCAGTAACTGTTAGATTTGGGAACACGTATCAATTTTGAATACTTGGTTTGGGGAACAAATTTGGGCTCAGAAAAACATTTCAGTAAGGAGCAAAATGCTGCATGCAGTTATGGTCATTTAAATAGTTATCACACTAATTATTTATAGACTACATTAGTTTTATCTGCTGTGTTACTAGTGGTGGTAGCTGAAAGGATTCAAATGTGTAGCTTGCCTAACTGTGCTACAACCCTAAGCTGTTAGGAGAATAAATCATAATTCATGTCTGCAGCTAATTGCAAAATAGAAATTACACAGCAAAAATACGCCTTGATCTTAGAGCTGGGATTAAGCACCATTACCAGTTTGGTTGTATTGTACTGGCATTAATAATGTGGTTAATAGTCCTATTGATTTAGGGCAGGGAACATAAATGAGGAAAGCTATGTATACGCATGCTTGTTTCAAGGAAGCAGGCTGAGATTTTCAAAAGTGCTCCTTAGTGATTTATTTGTGCCCCTTCTGCAATGAGTGTGTAAGCCTCCAAGTACATATTCCTTTTAAATGTGTGAGTGCACACTCCTTTTAAAATAATGAAGTCGTCAGTATTAGCAGAACTTCAAAATTAAAAGCTAACTTTGTAGGGCAGTAACTTTTTTTTTCCTCCTGAAGGTTTTTCTGTTGAAAGAAAAGAGAAAAAAAGAGGAAATGTAGCTGTCTTGTTGAAGGAGGATAGTAGTGTTCCGTTCCCTATGTACATTGTGGAAGATCCCAGTAACATAAAAAGATTTGCTTCATCTTCTACAAATTAATTTCAAAAACTCTGAAAAAAGGTCACAGTAACTTATCTGCTAATTTCATAACATCATTTAAAAGGGCTCTAAAAGCCTTAGAGTCAGAATACGCTAAATTGACATGATTAACTCTGGAAAGCTTCTATATTACGAAGGACATTGCATTTCTGGCAACTGAATTTTCATTAACTCTTCTACTACTCTTTTATAGCCTTTATGGTCAAATGTATTGTCATCTGACTTCTTGTCACTGTTCACAACTCTGTATCATTGACCTTTCCATGAAACACCAGGGGATGCAATGGGAGAAGACTAAGAAGGATATACATATATTTAATATTATAAACACAAAATATGGTTTATTTATGGTTTCTAATTAAGTTCCTTTTTCCACAGTGAGAAGGCAGATGAGGAATACTTAGGTAAATGGTTTATTTGCAAAAGCTTGGGGGGTAGAGGAGGGTTGTGTAAACAGATGTGGGTGGATGAGAGTGTAAAAAAGACAGTAACAGTGTATGGGTGCATGCAGCTGGTGACAGAGCTTATAGTGCCTATCTGTATATGAGCATTTACATGCATAAGGCAGTCTTTGCCCATGAAAATGAGCTGTGCATTTACAATAGTTGTCAAAAGATGTCCTTGATTCCAAGTACCCCACCAAATGGTATTGGCCAGTTTTGCTTCATTAATGTTCCAGTGTCTTTATAGTACTTTTGCATGTAGTTTTACATATTGAGGAAAGCATATATTGCGTTAAATACTTCTACCATAGCATCATTTATTCACAGAAACTAATTTTTTGCATAGTGTGTAGTCACTGTATGTGAATTCACGTGAATTAAGTAGTGAGTTCAGATGTCTTCTTTCATCTGCTTGTTTACTGATGAAATAGCATCAGATGAAGTTTGCCACAGGCTTAATCCTTGAATCTTTTCAGTCCTCACTACGGGAATGTGTTGAGCATCCCCAGTGCACTGGCAGCACAAATTTTCCTCTCTCTGCGTGCCATGAGAGTACAGCCAACCTGAAATGCAACATTTCTTTTCTGAGTGGGAGCCATAACCAGAAGAAGAGTAAATTCAGTGAAAGGTCTGTATAGTTCTTGTCACAAAGCTTCATGTGCAGAAATTTTGTGAAATGATTTCTAGCTCCAGTTTGAGGAGAAGAAAAACTGACTGTTGTTGGGTTTATGTAATTTGATTGTATCTACACAGACTTAACTTTAAAATACTGTTTTAAACCTTCAACCTTACAAAAGATTGCATCTGAAGCTTGAGACATTTTTATCATAACGTTTGAAAGATGAAGGAAAATGTGGGATGTTAGGCAGTTAACATAAGTCCTGAACTTGTAACTTAAAAGTTCTGAATTACCATTTTGTAAAACTTGACTTAACCTTAACTTGCAGTAAGCCGTTGTGGTTTAAGAACTGTCATGGTTTAAGCCCACCTGGTAACTTAGTACCATGCAGCCATTCGCTCACTCCCCCCGCCCCTTCCTCCCCTCCACTCCCAGAGAGATGGGGAGGAGAATCAAAAGAATGTAGCTCCCACGGGTTGAGATAAGAACAGTCCAGTAACTAAGGTATAACACAA
>WYDI02002972.1:12186-42412 GCA_009867235.2 Psittacus erithacus | reverse complement strand
GCTGAAAATCAAAACCACAGCACTGCACCAGCTACTAAGAAGGAGAAAAATGACTGCTACTGCTGAACCCAGGACAAACTCCCAGTACTAAAATGTTGTTTCAGCCTACAGAAAAATATAACAATGTGATACTTTATGGAATTAGGTGCCAATCCTGTAAACGTGTGTTAAAACTCATTAAAAACCATAAAGCCTTAGAAATCTTTTCGAATCAAGTTTGTAGAATCAGTTTGTAGAATCAGGTGTGCATGGCTGGATCCAAAGACACTTTTAGATGTCCAACTATCTGTAAATGGGTGCAGAATTTCTTCCTGAGATGAGTCAGCAACAAGTGTTCACTGTGCTGAGCCAATCTGCATGGGCCCAGATCAAGTGCATACTCAGAAGGTCTGGTGTGTTTGTCCATATACATTCAGTACCATTTACCGGTACTGAATGCCAGGGCAATTTGGGAAAAAAAACGCAGCTATTGCAAACACGCGAGAAAAGCCTGCTTCTTCAGGCTCTCCAATATCAAGCATCGGATTTCATTGTATATGATGGGATGTCAGATCATCCCTCAGTCACAGTTCTCATTGACAGATCTCAGGCATGTGCAAAGGATACCCCATGCCTTACCACAGTACCAGTATAGTTTCAGGTGTTCCCATTATTTACTGCTTTTGTTACAGAGACAGCACCCCTGCATGAGCATCACCTGAACAACGCAGCTCAGGGGCAAACAGCAGGTACCAAAATATTTACTATAGGCTTTTCAGAAGCACATGCAGTTGATCTGCCTCTGCTTTCTCTTGAAATCTGTGATAAAACTTCCTCACAGGAACATCAGGGTGGGTTTTTTTTTCCATTTGATAATAAAATGAAACCATCTCTAAACACTTTTGAAATATATATATTTTTATGTTTCAAAAGTAGGCCTAAAGTACCACCTCAAACAGCCTTTGGAACAAGTATGGACTCAGACCTAAACTTCCCCTTCAGCACTTGGTTATGGCATATATTTATGCTCTGATTTTTCAGGCTGATTTAAAGCATAGTCTCACCTCAGGTACATTACAATATACCAATGTATTGTAACAAAAGTAACTGCTATGAGAGGGTTCTCATTAAAGAAATTACTGCTTCCTAACTACAGGTCTATAGGGAAGGAGAACTTGTCTTACCACTGCTGCTATTTGCCTCTTATTAATCCAACTGCCTGGTAAAGCATTTATGGAGCAACAACAACCTACGCTTCTCAAAGAGGCTGATACCACAAGGGGATGTGTTGCAAATCTCATGCCCTGGTTACATTTCCAATTTGGCTGGAAAGCCTCCATCATCCACGTTCTCCTTTACACAAAATGCCAGACACCTCCCTGTTCCTCTGGAGGGAGCTAAAATCAGAGATTTGCCGTTTCCTCTCTGTGCTTCCTTCTCATTCTACCCAAAAGACTGCTGTGAGCAAAGCTGACTACAATGTGGTGCTGTGAGGTGTGTGGAGCTGCGGCATCACAGAGTGATAGCCATCTTGCTGAGGCACATGGCTTCATCACTGAACAGCAGCCATCTTGTTGCGGGAGGCACGGCTTCACTATCACACAACCCACAGAACACGGGCTGTAAGGAGCTCTGCACACCCCAGGTAAGCACATAGAAGATGTGAGAAAATAAAGGAGATAGTTGCTGCAATGGGGTTTAAAAGTTAGGGAAAGACTTTTTAAAGAGAGATCAAGGAAACTGCAGTTGACGCTGCTAAGAAGCCCCCCATCCAAAAGCAGGCAGCCAGCTGCTTGTTGAAGAAAGGACTGCAAGCATGTCAAGATGTCATTTGGTCAATTAGCTCACTACAGCTGCCAGCACATTTAAAGTAGCTTTATTTAATCGGTAAAACATTGCAGGTGGTGTAAATAGCTGTTTCTTGGCAGAATTCAAACCCATCAGCAAAGGCAGATGAATAGCAAATGTGTAATGTGTTCCTCCTCACCTCTGGTAGGTGTCCAGCAAAAGCAATCTCCAGTCACTAGCTGGAGAAAACAGCCACCAGCAAGTTATACATCTGAGGGATGTGAAATAGCAGTACTGACAATGGCTCAAGTTTCTTAGCAGTGTAATTTGCAGGGATTTCTGTTTCTGCAGATGAGAGCTGCAGCTCTAACCTGGGGCAAAACATCCTATTTTTCTGAGGCTGCTTTTTCACCTGAGATGGGGGCAAGGGAGAAAAATCCAATATAGCGGAAAGCAAAGGAGAGCTGGAGAAATCCACTGAGGAGTCCAAGTAGAGGCTAAGCCAGGGCAACGGCATGAAAAACAAAACATGACAGAAAGCTTTTACTTATTACATAATCTTGATGGCTGTGGTTTGTGCATTTGATTATTTTGGTATTAAGCTACATTTATTGTATTTACTAGATAATATTCAAACGTTTGCAAGTTTATTTTCATAAGAATAATTTCAGGCTATTTATGGTGTAAGGACAGAAGCTCTCCTGCCTCTGTACTTAGATACTGAATTAAGGTAAATTTATATAGCTAGATAATGAATAGAAACTATGCTAATAAATTGGGTATGCCTTACATTTTATTTGGGGGGGTGGGTATTTTTTTAAATCCAAATTCCGTATTTGGAAGTATACAAAAAGTAAAGATTCTATAGATGGCTGTGTTAAACTGAAGAAAAACTGTTGCTTTGGTTTGGTTTTTTTCCAGAAATTGGCAGAATCTATGATGCCGTTCACGTTGGAAATATTCCTGTGCAAATATAAATCTTTGTAGGACACATACCCATTCCCTTACCAGCAGCTGTAAAACCCGGCACTTATGTAACTAATCTGTGGGGTTTCATCAATTATTTATTTTCTGTCTTCATGCCAAAGCCCTGGTAAGGAAAGGGTTTAAAGGAAAGGTAGAGAGGGGGTCAGGTGGGACCAAGTCAAGCCTGAAAAAAGAGTTTAGTGATGTGAAGAGAAAGAAAGTAAATGGGGGTAAATGAGCATTTTATGCTCATTAGCTTTAGAAGTAATTTTAATCAAAATCAAATAATGCAATAATAGAAAAGCTAAGAAAATTTATGACTTAAAAAAAACCTTAAAAATTAAGAAGTAACTTCTTCTCTGGGCAGCGCAGTGGATAACACTATTCAATTAGTAGAATGTTAATGGGCTCCAGCTGGTGTGTCCTACCAGTCTGTGGGCAGATAATAAAAGAAAGGGGAAGAGGGGTTAGAAAGTGTTCCCTTTCTGCCTGCCCTGCTTGCTCTGTGGTTTTTAGTTTGATTGTGTGGTTCCCTGACTGCCTTGTGGACAATAAAGCACTCTCTGAGGGAAAGTCTCTAAAAGAATTTGGGGTGGAAGTTTACTTTCTTTCTCGGCAGTAATTCACACAGACTAAGGGCTTCTCGGTGCATTGAAATATCTCCTAATGGCTGCTGCTAGAATTAGATATTGGACTCCAGTAAATTAAAGGGCCTACTACGGAAGTTTATTTGTGTTTATAGCAGCAAGGGCCCTGGCAGCTATACAGGTTGTTGCTGCTCAGAATTTATTTCCATAGTGGTGGCTTCTTTTGACAATGTGTGAAAATTTAACTGACTATAGTTTAAGATGGAAAGTGTAAACTGTACCATTTGCAAGAGTTGTGTTTTACAATACAGAACTACTATACAGCACACGTGACTGGAGCAACTGTAGATTAAAATCGAAGGGGCGAATAAACTTAGTGTTTGCCTGGAGCAGAAAGAGGTTAAAAGTCTGACCTGCAAACAAATCTGGTGCTAGCTCTACTTCACAACCACAGCTTTTGGTATGGATACATGTTTAAGGCAATTTAAATGCTCCCTCCAACAAAGGATCCATTTTAGTAAATCACTGACTTTCTGACCAAATAGCCTAAAATATTCCTCAGGTTTGCTCTGATTATAACATATTATGGAGCATAATTTAATTGGGGCTATTCAGCCTGGAGAAGAGAAGGCTGCATGGTGACCTCATAGCAGCCTTCCAGTATCTGAAGGGGGCCTACAAGGATGCTGGAGAGGGATTATTCATCAAGGACTGTAGTGATAGGACAAGGAGTAATGCATTCAAACTTAAACAAGGGAAGTTCAGGTTACATATAAGGAAGAAGTTCTTTACTGTGAGGGTGGTGAGGCAGACTGGGCTGGCAACACAACATCTGATAGACATTGTCCAAAGTACCAGAGCTGGATGGTCGTGTGTTCTGCTTTAAATCTTTCCTCACCTCATTCATCAAAACCATGGGAAGGTAGGGGTGACATAGAAAGGTGATGGATATTGTTAGCTGGCACAGTAGGGACAGAGATGGAGCAATTTCCTGTGAGATTTTACTCACAGGAACTGAGACCAGCGCACCTGAAACACCCAGGCCCTGAGCAGCTGTCCTAATTTGAAGCCATGTCCGTTTGCCTGAGGTTGCATGAGTAACATCTCCCACCCACAACAACAGTGTGCACAGCTGTTCATGCGATGTCCAGGGCCACCTTAAAACAATCCAGCCAGCATTAGAGCTATCAACACACTGTGAAAAACAGAAGTGATTTTGTCACAGGGGGCACAACAGGCTGAGGGTATGTCAGTGCCCCAGAGTAAAGGGCAAGCCAAGCTCATTTTAAACTAGCTAACTCACATATCTTAGACAGCTTTGTTGCAATAGCATGTTTAGGCTTGGCTGATTTATCCCACTTGGACGTAAGTGCTAAGACTGCAATGACTTGTTATTCTGGCAGGTTGTTTTCCTTATCCCAGCTAAAACCTGCCCAACACTTAAATGAATATGAACCAGAGGAAGAGATAAGTTAGGCTAAGGGAAGAATATCATGAACCTTTGGCAACCTGAAAAGAGGTCAGTCACAGGATTAGTGAAGATATTGCAAAGGTACTTTACTCATGCTAGGTATGGATTTGTTTAAATGACTTCAAACTGAGCCTAAGTGATTTCTGCTTCCCGGGGGTCTGTAGCATACTTGTTGATCAATGTATTAGTTAGTGGGCGACGCTAGCCGTGAGCTGAAGGAGTCATGGATCTTGTTGTATTCACGCTGTTTGTCCTGGCTGCAAGCAATGTGAGCTGACGCAGCTCTTGCAGGGGCGCTGTACAACACCACCATCAAGTGGTCTCTGCACCACAGTACAGTAGTGTGCCAAGCCCTGCTTGCCTTTCAAAATGGGAATAGTGCTGCCGAGTTTTCCAAAGATAGAAAAATCAAATGTCTCTTCAACTCCAGATGAGACTTCATTGTAAGAGAGCGTTTGTGCTTAACGTCTCTTTTATGGCATACTCCCTAGCCGTTGCTCTTTCATCAAACATGCCAGTGAGCTTATTTCTCAGAATATTTGAAAAGTAAACTACTTGTAATTAAATTAGCTTCACAGAAAACTTTCTATTGATTTGCACATATTCTAATCAGACAGGTGCTTTCTTAAATTATTGTTTTTTCTCATTTCCTCATGATTTATATCAAATTTCCATACTGAAAATTAAAGTTAAGAACATGTAAATGAATGAAATGTGGATAATGCAGTCTCAAGACATGGCAACCTGCATTTTTACTACTGACCCTTCCCTGATTTCCTGCAGAGAAATATGGCTAGAAAATTTATCAAAGGTTTTCCTATAGAAGCCTGTCCACTGGTGGCCCATGCAGAATAATCCTCTTGCTTTTTGTGTTTGAACAGGCTTTGGATGTGCTGTTGCTGCTGCTTAGTGTTGTGATTTTTTGGTAGCTCCATTTTCCTTTTTACCTCCTCTCCTGTGATACTGCTTTTTTTCTCTTTGAAATGTATAGCACTGAGCAAGTAGTTCAGAACATTTCAGATCAGCGCTAAATAAATTCCTGATAGCATGCATAGGAATACGTATTAATATGACTCCCCTTTCCAAAACTTCCTGGCTTCTGTCTTTCTCTAGGGTAGAATACTATAAAAAGATCTATGCCGCAGTTTTGTTAGGCCAATTAAGAATCCATAGACGTCAGTAGGAATCTAAGACTTGACATGGTCCTACATAGCCTAGATATTTTCTTGGAAATTAGCTAGAATCTGTCACTTAACAGCTTTCAGCAGATGGGAAAGTTGCCACAATTTTCAGTGTAGATTGCCCACTCCTCCTGGTGTTTCATTAATTTGGCCTTAATGTCCTGGTTTGAATCTGTAACACATGCTGAAAACAGATATAGAGATTATTTAAATGTACATCTCTAAGCTTCTTGAATTGCATTCTCCACCATTCCCTCTGAGGTTCCTTACTGTGGTGGGTTCACCAAAGCTGCTCTGTCACTTCCTTCCTCAGCTGGACAGGGGAGAGAAAATGAAATGAAAGCCTCGTGGATCAAGGTAAGAGCAAGGAGAGATCATTCACCAATTACTGTAATGGGCAAAACAGACTCAACTTGAGGAAAATCTATTTAATTATTACCAATCAAATCAGAGTAGGATAATAAGAAATAAAACCAAATCTTAGAACACCTTCCCCTCATCCTTCTCTTCTTCCTGGGCTTAACTTTACCCCTAATATCTCTACCTCCTCCACTCCCATGGTGCAGGGGAAGGGGGAATGGGGGCTGCAGCCAGTTCATCACGTGTTGTCTCTGCTACTTCTTCCTTCTCAGGACAGAACTCCTCATGCTCTTCCTCTGCTCCAGTGTGGAGTCCCTCCCACAGGATTCAGTCCTCCGCTGAACTCCAACGTGAGTGCTTCCCACAAGCTACACTTCTTCCCAAACTACTCTAGTGCGGAATGCAGTCCCTCAGGTACAGATTGCTCCAGCGTGACTCCCCCACAGAGTCACAAGTCCTGCCATCAAACCTGCTGCAGCATGGGCTCATCTCTCTTCATGGGTCCATAGCTACTGTCAGAAGCTTGCTCCAGCATGGGCTTCTCATAGGGTCACAGCCTTCTTCAGGTATTCCCCTGCTCTGGCATGGGGTCCTCCATGGGCTGCAGGTGTATATCTGCTCCATCATAGACCTCCATGGGCTGCAGGGGTACAGCCTGCTTCACCATGATCTGCACCACAGGCTGCACCTCCTCCCTCCTTCTTCACTGGTGTCTGCAGGGCTGGTGCTCTCACATATTCTCACTTCTCTCTCCAGGTACAGTTGCTGTCACACAGCAATGTTTTCCACTTCTTAAATAGGTTATACCAGAGGTGCTGCCACTGTTGCTCATGGGCTTGATCTTGGACAGTGGTGGGTCCATCTTGGAGCGAGTTGGTATTGGCTCTGTGAGACAGAAGGGAAGCTTCCAGCATCTTTTCACAGAAGCCACCCCTGTAGCACCCCCCACTACCAAAACCTGCCATGCAAACCCAATACACATATATACAGACAGCTTCCATTTTGTGCAAATTTAAATTACTGAATAGTAGATCAAATGGTCTAAAATTTCCTGGGAGTTCAGTATGTCGTCACCTAGACATCACAGAATTATACAAGGGAAAGTATTAGAAGGGATTCTTTTAGCCAGATGCTGAACTGAGGAGGGTCAAATATGTACTGGTAGTTTATCTGAGTCACTCCAGTGGAGAATTCACAGCATTCTTAAGCTCCAGTGCTTTATCAGTCCAATTAAACAGTTGCGCCAACTTCAGCACCAAAAAAAAAATGAATTTCTTACTGTTCCTGTCATCTTCTCTACTTAAAGCTGTTTTGCACAGTGGAAGATTATTATCATATGTACTCTTAGATTTTTCTTCCTTAGAGTTAACTATACCAATTCCTTCAGGTTCAGTTTCTAAACGTCTTTATATTGTTCTTCTTTGGACACTCATGGCTTTGTTTTTCTCCAAGCAGGTACCTGTAACAAGGCATTATCAGTGGTTTTTAACATATCACTGCTGGAGTTTCAACATGGAGTCAGTGTGAGACTGAGAACTGTTCATGTAATATTCTTGATGCAATTATTTTAATATTTGAATGATTTTTTTCTTTGGTTTAGGTGAATTGAGAAATATTTTTTTTCTTAGTTGTGCAAGAGTGGTGATATACTTAAGCATATAGCAGAAGCACATGAACTGCTTTGTGTTAAACACTATATAAAGGCAGACCAAAAAGATGATTTCTGTCCCCAAAACTTACAATCTAAATGTAAAAAAGGTAAATACAGACCCCAGATGTAAGTAACTGTCAGTGGCAGCCAAAGACTGCAGTAAACAAAAGACAGAAAAGAAGGGTTATAATCTCTGTAAATATGAACTCATTATGAGAAGTTCTGAATGTTTAATAATTCATTCAGAATTACAGAAACCTTAGAAAAGGTGACCATATAGTTGTTTAACATGCAGCAAGAACAATGAAGCTATAGTTCTTGGAAACATTGATTTGATCTAGGCATCTAAATGGAATGTGAGCTGTCTTCATATAGTTATTAATATATGTTTTTTTAGAGTAATTTTCTTAGTTCATAAAATCATGGAATCATAAAATTGTTTAGGTTGGAAAAGACCTTTAAAATCACTGAGTCCAACCATTAACCCAGCACTGCCAAGTTCACCTGTAAACCATGGCCCTAAGTGCCACATCTACATGTCTCTTAAATACCTCCAGGGATGGTGACCCCACCACTTCCCTGGGCAGCCTGTTCCAGTGCTTGAAAACCCTTTCAGTAAAGAAACGTTTTCTAATATCCAATCCAAAGCTCTGCTGGTGCATCTTGAGGCCATTTCCTCTCGTCTTATCACTTGTTACTTGGGAGAAGATACCAGCACTCATACCGCAACTACCTCCTATCAGGTAGTTGTAGAGAGCAATAACGTCCCCCCAGAGCCTCCTTTTCTCCAGGCTGAACAATCTCACGTCCCTCAACTGCTCCTTGCACTAGTTCTTCAGACCCTTCCCTCGTGTCACTGCCCTTGTCTGGACACACTCCAGCACCTCAATGTCCTTCTTACAGAGAAGGATCCAACAGTGAACACGGTATTCAAGGTGCAGCCTCACCAGTGCTGAGAACAGAGGGACAAACACTGCCCATATAATATACCATAATGATACAACCCATCTGCTTCTGCTGCCCACTCAGCCAAGGGTATTGTCTCATAATATGTGTAAAGTCTAATCACAATTTTGTGCCTGTCTTAAGCACAAAGATGAGTAAAATAGACAGGCAGGAATATGATGAGTTTCACATGCTTATCCCATGCATCACTTAAGCAAAGAAAAAGAAAGACAAAGAAATTATATCTGCTCCTCTCTTCTATTACAAAGTCAGAAAGACCACAAAAAGTACAATCATTCTGTAAAAGCTGACATTATATTTGATTTTAAAAAAGAGGAGCTTGCCAGATGAAATCTTTTAATCTTTTTTATCTTAAAATATGGCTTTTCCTTGTACACAAACATTTCCTGCTCTTAATATAGCTAAATTGCTCTTATTCATAGCTAAACAAATATTCAATGTGATTCCTTTTGTATGAATATCAAAGATTTGGATTTCTTTTTCTGTTTTTGAAGGGTATGTTGGGGTTCAGCGTTTTTTCTGGAAGAAACTATTTGTTCATGAAAATTGTTTCTTTAATGGCAGGAAGCTTTGATAAATCAGTGTAGTCACACAGAGTATTCTATTCACATTTTCTAGCTGGCAGTTTTGGAAGATCTTAACTCATGTATATCAGGTGATATATTATCAGATCAGGCTTTGATAAATAATAACTGTAAGGCTTTATCCTTACATACATCTATTAATTAACTGTCCATTATCATGCTATCCTGAAGGACTCCTCACAAGCACAAGATCAACCACTTCAACTGGCGCCATATGGGCAGCAAGGTTCAGCCGATCACCAGTAATTCATTAAGCCACAGCATCTTAGCTTTCTCCACCAGCAGCCTGTGATTGCCCTTAAGTTAACCTGATGAGAGAGCAAGTGGCTCAAAACATTCCAAGAATCAGGTCATGTCAGTCTCTAAATCACTAGCCAACTTTGAAAATGTAGGGCCTGTGAGGTTGATCCTTAATTCTTGAAGACAGTGACAGAATAAGAACAGAACAGACTCTTATGTAAAATGTGAGAATACAAAAACAAGGGGACATAAATATTCAGAGCTTGCAAACTAGTACCCTCTCATCATATTCCTGGAATTCAGGCACCTACAAAACTGTATTCATGTTGGAAAAGACAAAAAAATAATTCTTAAGTCAGATATTTCCTGGGTTTTGCTGAAAACTGAAGTATTTCTTCTAAGCAGTGCATATGACAAGGCAAATAAACATCTTTCTTACTGTCTGGTACAGGTTTCTGTTCATTCAGCAAGATGTTGTGGTAGTATTGAACAGTCATCACAGATCACCTGATTCACCTTTACTTATTTACATCCCTATGAATGAAGTGAAACTGTTTTAATTTGGCAGTATCTGAAACTCACTTTCAAGCATGCAAAATGCAATATAAATAGAAGAAAGCAAACCCGAAATTCCGAAGGTGTGCAATAAGTGTAATTTTAAGACTTATACTCAAGATGGCAGTATGGAAACAGAAAACAAATGCTTCGGAAGGGACTTCCAAGAGCTGAGTGGGATCTTCCGATTCTCGCTTTTTCTGCATTCTTAATCAGACTGAACAGTTTAAATCACATCAAAATTAAAATTATGAATGGTCAGTAAAGAGAAACACCCAGAGAGCAAATATTCAAGAAGAGGCAAAAATCATCAAAACATGAATTATTAAAAACAGAGGAATTATTAAGTAAAGAACCTTTTGGCAGGATTTCATTAACAAAATGTAGAGTTTCAAAATACCAAATCAGAAAAATATTAACATACAACTAGATCCTGGTGAACTCCTAGCAAAGTTTTAAGCTGCAATGAATTAGATGAGATGGGCTTCTCTCATCAAAATGACAGCTACGATATTTAAAAAGAACATCTTCGATCTTAGTCTGAGCGGCAACACTTCCCTGCATTTAAATCTATTCCTTACCACAGATGTCTTCCTTCTATCCTTTTGCCTCTTTGTCTTGTATCTCCTTCCTGCATACAAACATGTACACCTTCCTGTCAACGCAGATGCATTATCTGATTGGTTTATGTCCCTAATAAATATCTAATGTGTTTAACTACAAACCAGCATAATGTATCCTTTGCTTACAGAGCTGAAAATTATTTAATTTATGACTCATGGAGTATACAGAGTTTGGTGCCAAGAAGTTTTGGTACCATTAAACTCAGATATATTGAAATGTTCATGTCAGGTATCATTATGAAGGTATTTTATTTTGTTTTGTAATACAGAAGTGATGACTACATAATAGGCTGTAGGCTAAGGTAAAACAGAAACTTTACAGTAAATCACTGATCAACATTAGGAAATATTAATAGTGTGAGACGACACAATTCATCTGGAGACAAACAAATTCTTATGAACTTCCCAAAAGAAATTCCTGCAAAAACACAATACTTCCACACAAGTAGAAACTGGGATATGTTAAATTTTCATGGCATTGTAGCAATATTAGGCTAACGATACTTACAGGCCCCTTTTGTATGTCTAAATCATCATCACAATAGCATTTTTTCTTTGACTGCAAACTAAAACTGTGTGAGAGAGGGAGAAAGGTATCTGGTATTACAGGCTATGCTATGCTAAATCATCTTTTAGCCTTTCTGTATGACAAGAGGCTTTTCTGTTATGCTTATGACTTACAGAAGAGTATGTGCAGCCAATGTTTTTGCGGAATGAAAAAATTGGCTGAAATTCTACAAGTTCCTGATACGTGACTGGAAGAAGCAGTTGAATCATTACCTTGTCTTTGAATGTAGCTGGAAAATACGCTGGTGGAGTGAATCATCACCATCCTGTAAGTTCTCTCTCTTACCGTAAACAATATAGTGTCTGGAAAAGTACTGTAGAAGAAATGTTACAACTCTTTTGTAATTCTGGTTTGGAAAGAGATGTTGCTAACAAATGGCAAGAGCATTAGTTCTGTTTGCACCTTTGTAACTGGATAAGCTTTTATACAGAAATTCTCTGAAGAGGCATGATTTTCAAAAGATGGATTTGTCTGTATGTTATTTGCCTGCATGTCATCTGTTAGGTGGTTAGTGCACATGAGTTTACATTTCCTTTTAAGAAATAGATAGCTGCTAAGTTGGTCAAAGGGAGAGCTCTTAGAAAGGGAGTAGCTGGAGCAAAGTTCACTATATTCCTGAAGATAGTGTAATATTTATGGATTTTATAGAAATGACAAGTTTAAAACTGTCCAAAATTTGACAATGTAAGATATATCAAGAAGTAAAGAAGTCATAATTGGAAAATGCTTAGACTCTGGGTTAGAGTGGGTTTGGTTTTCCTGAAATGGGAAAATTATCTGCAACCCCCCCAAGAAAACCATCTACCATTATTTAATAGTGAGGATATAGTATAGTAATCTCCACTCCCTATTAATTAAAGTTACGGAAAAGAGAGGGAGGTGTTTGTAGACCTACTTTGGTTTTACTCTCCATCTGCAGCAGCGCTTCCAAAGAGTCACATGAAGCCATCTGGTTACCATCTGGGTCTTATCAAACAGTGTGGGACATTTCCAAGTAGTTATGCAGCCAAAAACTGAGCATCCACAGCTTGTGTGTTAGAGTACCTGAAGGAAATATGAATACTCTATCATGGGAACCGTGCATACTGAGCATATGATCCTCTCCGGCTCTTCATCTATACTTTCTTTGGATATCTAAGGCCAAATTCATTTTGATGACAGTAACTACTCTGACTTACTGCAGACTGAGTCTGGCCTTTGCTTTTGAGCTCCAACCGTGCTAGCTGAAATTCTGCCTTCTGGTATCAGTGAGAGAAAACTGTACTTGTGTGACACTTAATAATCATAGAGAACTTACACATCAGTTGAAGGCAGCTGTAGAGACTGAGCATGGCTTCATGGATCTTCTGCTGAACTCTGAGACTTTGCAACTCTGACATGTTTTTAGTCTGCTTCACTGGAGCTGTAGGTTACCTGGAGGAATGGGGTACTTCTAAAATTAATTTCCTAGCCATATGCCAAATTTCAATATATAAATATAACAGGAGTGCAGTAAGCCCAGCGTGAACATTTGGGCTTAGAGCCAAATGAATAATTCCATCCCTTTGCAGCTGCCATGCTTGGACAATGGGCCATCTTTTGAGATGAAAAGGAAAATAGAAATCTACAGCACCTTTTTGTAGCATGCATTGATTGCAGTTGCTGGTCATTCTGCCCTTCCATTCTTAATCTCATGTTGGAAGCACAATTAAAGGGCCCTGAATATAGCAATATGACACTAATCCTCTAATCCCTTAACTGGTTCTGCTGAGACTCTAACACATGAAAATAAAACCCAAATCAAACTGAAACAATAGAAAACAAACAAACAAACAAACCAAAAGATCAATTAATGAAATAGATCAGATGTCATGGCTTTGGCAACTCCTGTGCTTTCTCCACATATTTGGGAATTACATGAAGGGCACTCCAGTGCTATTAAGCTACTCTTTGAGAACATATAATGGACTGCTTTTTCCAGTTGCATAAACTGGTGTAGTTTCATTTAAGTTAATGATTCCACACATTGCATTCAGTTGAGGCTCTGGCTCAAGGCCTACTATGAATTCCAGAAGTTTTCCTGACAAAACAGTATGGTAGTATCCCTTCCTGAGACCAAGCTGAAAGTGCCTATAGAAATGGCCCTGTTCATTAATTTGGTTTGGCTATTCATCTTCATTCATGACATTTGTTGCAGTCATATTACTCCTCTGAGAGATTTCACAATCCTATGCTTGTATTTGTCTTGAGCTCCAGAAACAATAAGTCTTGGGAGGAAGGTGAAAGAAATATTTCTATCCTTACAAGCAAAACGTCAACAAGTTGTCTGGGCTAGGCTTAGACAAACTGATACATACGAAAAAAAACAAGCTAGCAATATCATTTTTGGTCATTTTATGTTTAGCTGAAGATAAAACGCTGAATGTATGCCATAACATTTCAGGAGGGTTCTGAAAGGAACAGAGAATTTCTCTGTCTTTCTAATTATCAGTTTGGATTAAACATAAAAATTCCCCTGTTTCAAGGAAGGATATCCATTCACATATGATATTTATGGTCAAAATTGAAGATAATTAATGCCTTCCCATGTAAGAGGAAAATAGGGGACAAGCTGATGAAACAGCCCTCAAAAAAGCAGAGAAGAGTTCTGCTCTGGAAAAAATATCAAATTCGAAGCAAGTGTGTGGAGATTTGTTTCCTCCTCCTTCGATAAAGGAAACGCAGTTTGTGGGGACATTATAGAGGAGGGGATTAGGGAATTGGGGCATAAAAGGAAATAGAATAATGGAGCTGTTCCAAGTAATTGCTCTACAAGAGAACACCCAATGCTCTTCTGGTATCCATCATGACTGAAAAATGATAAGCTAATGAGATCTCCGGAATTTGGCAATAGGGTAGGTGAGACTGGCATGCAAAGTAGTTTTGCCTTTACAAAAAAGTAATTGCATGTTTGCCTAAGACAAACAATAATCATTACAATCTAACCAAAGCTTCAGTTTCCAACTAAGAAGCCATCAAACTACCATGAAAAAAAACTGTGTGGAAACTGGGACTTTACATTTACTAGCTTAAAGGAAAGAAAAAAAATCTTTATGCAAACAAACCTTGTGCCAAAAAAGCATAGTCAAACACACTCAGATTGTCTCATTGATTTTTGAAAGATTATTCAATTTCAGTAAATCCTTCTTCACAGTTTTAGAAATGTTATGTTTGAGTCAGTGGAACATCCTAGAGTATTTTGCTTTTTGTTCACTCACTGGCTTTTGTCCCTTTCAGGTAACATGCTTAAAGCATTCAGTTCTGGTTTTTTGGAATGTTCCCAGCTTCTCAAATCACACCTTTTTCTTTCATGAGTAGGATTGAGGCATTGCAGCTAATGGTGTTAAAACAGCTTCCTGCTTTTGACTGATCACAGCTGAAAAAGAGCTAACTGTGAAGTCTCACTGAGCTGACAGCATCGACCCAGACAACAGCTTATAAATGCATACAGTCAGAAGTATGGAGGCTAACTCAGGAGAATTTTCTGTATTTCTTTAAATCTAGGAACTTATAAGGAAAGACAGAAATGGTGGCTAAGCCTTCAGGGAGTAAAGTCTTAAGATTTGCTGAGACAATCAGGATTACTGGATACAGAAGTTTCAGGGTCTTCGTTGTTCTTGAGTGGAAACTTCACAGAATCTGTTAATGAATGAAGTATCAATTGAAAATACTAAGGCTAAGAACCTAAGACAGAACACGAAGCATTCCCAAGATCATCATATAAACTTCATGACTTTGGGTGCTGTGTACAGTACTGATCAACTGTGTTTCAGAACGATAAGCTCACAGTGTAAAAGAAATTCTAGCAAGTTGCTGCAGAGCTTAGAAATAGAGCTATGAGAAGTGACTTGTATTAGGCAGTATATATATGTGCATACGTGCGTTGTCAGCCAACTTTAAGAAGACTAGCGAGGAGCAAAATAAATCATACCTGGTTTTACATAGCATTTGAATTGAACTGCATTATGTAGCTATCCAAAAGTACTAGCGTGAATGTAACCTTTCAAATTTCTTTCTGCTTTTTGCTTCTAACAAAATGTGAGTTAGTTTTAAGTAGATTGTAATTCTGTAAATACAGAACTGGCACTGCATCTTTCCAGTTCTTTTAAGTTAGTGACTTTTCAAAGTGTGGAAGTATTCTGATGCTTTTGATTTGTACTCCATAAAGGAGGAGAGGCAACAGTGCAGGTAAAAATGAAATAAACTGAACTTTGAAGTAAGTTTATTGTACCACCACTGTAAACTAAGCACATTCAACACAAATACTTACTTGCTGTGTCATTTATCACTGCAATGTGGTTTCCTTTCTGCTGAGTCCATTTAGTTGCTCTACACCATACCTTCAAGATTCATTTAAATTCACATACCTTATCTACCAACCTCACTCCAAGAATTTTGAGCTCTCTTGGTATCTTTAGACAGCTTTTTATCTGATGTTAAGAGCATGGCTATATGGGGAAGTGGGCTCTATTGTGATAGATCTAAGGCTGAAAGTCCTTATGCAAGGAATTCTAAGAGATAACTCAATCTTCATGCCAGATGAACATGTAAAACAGATTCCTTTTGCTTAGCTTTATGACCACAAATAGGTGAAAAACTCATGCAAGCTTAAAAATCAGAGCAGCTGTTGTGTTAATATTTTTAAGGCAAGTGGATACAGCTGTGAAAATATGAAATCATTACAATTCAAATTACATTTTAGCGCTGTAAGAACCTCACCCTGTTTAGTACTATAAAAGTCTCAACCTATTTTTGCATAGGTCCCAGTCTTCAAATCCCCATGTACTGTCATCAGTCAAAACATTTCACTTATTAAAGGTTTCAATAATTGTCTTATTTTTAATAACATATTAAATTCTGATGAAGTTGATAGGATTCAATACGCATTTAAAAGTTTCCATTCAGACAGAAAAAGATGTTCAATTTCTCAAAGCTCAGATGCTCCTTGGCTGTACCGTTTTCCTTTACTTATTGCCCTCTTCTTCATTAAAACCACCGCTCTGACACTGTTATGTTTTTGTTGCGATGTTCTCTCTTGCTGTTTGTACTACAAAGATGACATCTCTCCAAGCTATGGATCAGAATGGTACTTTAGAGGAGAGCTCAGAGCTAAAACCTTGAGATTTTTTTGGTGTGTTTGCTGTAGAACCCTTCTGTTTCTCACCTTTCCAGTCTGACCTTCATTTTGAATTTGGAGATGTGTAATGATGAACCTCTGTGCAGGATGAAAGAAAGGCTGCTTACTGTTGTTAGCATTTGCTTGACTGGTGACAGATGTTCATGACAGTGATAATTTTTTTTAAAGTCTTTGCTATTCTGATGTACAGGGGAAGATTATTAATATTCTGATCAGATACCATTCTTTCCATGAATCCATTTTTCTCACTGTTCATGGCAATCAGTCTTCACACATTTTCACAACATGTTATCAATTTAACAGTAGCTTCCATTCAAATAATTTCAAAATCAAGAATAATTCAAGGGAGCATTACTAGAGTCAACATCTGATCTCTTTTAATTCTCTCTCTATGATCTGTGTCAGTTCAAGTATTATATTCTATTCAGCAACAAAAGCCAGAAAAGCAACTCATGATTTCTCACTCTCAAGGACACAGCAGTTCCACTGAGAGTGATCTTTCCTCTCTCACCCCTGTAGAAATCTCTGCACCTGTGCTTGAAGTCTTTGAGGTCTCAGCTAATGAAGTAGGAGCTATTTATAACTCTCCAAATCTCCAACAGTTTTTGATGAAAACAGTCAGTCCGGAAAGCATCTGTGCCACACAAATAGTTCCTCACACTGGAAGTTTAGACCGGCTCAGCTCAGAGAAAACAATCTATCCTTTCTGGCTTCTCCTTATTTATGTCAGATACTGTCTACCAAGAGACAGTTTCATGTTTACACTTATAAAAGGAAGGCATCTGAACCATCATGTCAACTGAAAACTCAGAAATAATCTCATCAAGTTACTCTTGATCGAGTTTCTGTGGCCTAACAACTTCTGCTTAGCTGGCACACAGAGACTGTCAGCCTACACCAAGGAAGCGTTAGGTGAAGTCATGCAGATTTAGTTGCATTCACACAGTTACCACACCTCAGTTTGCCACAGTAAGCTGTTGAAACACAGTAATTTGACTGGAAGTTAAGTCCTAAACTTTCATACTTCAGTTAGTTTTCCTCCTATCTGGGGAATTATAACAAGCAACAAGTTTTGAGGAGATACAGACTGAATACTGCAAGTACAAATGTGTAATGCCTCGCCCGCATTCTCTGTCAAAGAGTGGATCATCATGGTTGTGAATTTTCCTACGTGGGCATACTCATCTCTTTTTCCTTTTTCAGTCATCAATAATTTCAGTCACATAAATTGACTAAATGACTCTACAATCAAAAGTAGTATCTTCCAGCTGCAGGCCCAGTCTTATTCAACTTGTTTATCAATGACCTGTATGAAGGGCTAGAGTGTACCCTCAGCAAGTTTTCTGATGATATGAAGCTGAAGGCTGTGCTGCCCTTCAGTGGGACCTCAGTAGGCTGGAGAATTGGATGGAGAGAAACCTAATGAGGCTCAACAAGGGCAAGTGCAGAGTGCTGCACCTGGGGAGGAAAAACCCAAAGTACCCATACAGTTTGGGGGCTGACCAACTAAAGAGCAGTTCAGCTGAGAAGGACCTGGGAATATTGGTAGATGACAAGTTGACTAAGAGCCAGCAGCATGTCCTTGCAGCCAGGAGAGCCAATAGTATCCTGGGGTGCATTGGGAGGAGTGTGGCCAGCAGGTCGAAGGAGGTGATCCTCCCCCTCTACTTGACCCTGGTGAGGTCAGTACTCCACATCTGGAGTACTGTGTCCAGTTCTGGGCTTTTCAGTGCAAGAAAGACAATGAGCTACTGGAGCATGTCCCATGAAGGGCAACAAAGGTGATCAGAGGTCTGGAGCATCTCTCCTATAAGGAGAGATTGCAGGAGCTGGACCTGTTTAGCCTGGAGAAGACTGACGGGGGATCCCATTAATGCATATAAATATCTCAAAGGTGGATGCCAGGAGGATGGTGCCAGACTCTTTACAGTGGTGCCCAGTGACAGGATGAGGAGCAGTCGCCATAAACTAAAACACAAGAAGTTTCACCTCAACATGAGGAAGAACTTCTTTATGTTGAAGGTGGCAGAGCACTGGAACAGTCTGCCCAGGGAGGTTGCGGAGTCTCCATCTCTGAAGACATTCAAAACCTGCCAGGACACATTCCCATATAACCTGCTCTAGGTGGTTCTGCCTTGGTAGGGGGCTTGGACTAGATGATTCCAGAAGTTCCTTCCAACTCTAATGATTCTGTGATTCTACGACTGATAGTGGGGAAGAAGTTAAATTGTTGCTATCAAAATTCCCTGAAGAAGCCAGATCCAGGCACGCTAGACCTTACCAATTTTCCTGTAGACATACTTGCTCTGCATGAGGGAGGGGAGAGAGAAGGGGAACAATGAGAAAGAGCTAGCTTCCAGAACTGAGCTTCCCTCCTGGGTAGTTATCCAGCAGCTAGCGGGTCTCTAGTGTGTCTCTTAAAGCAATGTTACTGGGAACTCTATCTTGTTTTGTAAAATGGAGAGTTGGAGCTCCCATCCTCTCTCCAAAACAGGAAAAGAATATTGGATCATTTCCAAAGCCTCCATTTGGGGCATTACTAAGGAATTTTCCTCAAGTTAACTGAAAACCAGAAAAAAAAAGGATCTTCACAATTTCTCTGGCTGTATGCACAGTTCTATAAAAACATGCTGTTGTCTCATTCTTTCCTCCAAATAATATACTCCATATATTTACCTCAGCAGCTCTGCTCATAGCACACTGTGGCACCAGCCCGTTGCAGCACTGTGGGAGGACTGAAAGAGTCTATTCTAAAGGGCATAAACTTCAAGACTCAGCCCTACTGTCACTGATTCTTTGATTTCAAATGAGGGAGAAAAGACTACTGTGTGGGCATGAAAATGGACAGTCAGAAACAGCCACCTGCTCGTGAAAGAGAGAGAGAATATACTCATCACACATGATGTAGTAGCAGCTATGTTACTATGTATATGCCTCACATACAGTGCCAATGGGTAGTCTATGACCCCTGAAATAAATCCGTCCCATATTCCGTGATTGAAGAGAGGACAGAAGGCTGAGAAGTAAGAAGCTTATTTTAGCTGTCTGGGTTACTAGAACACAGACATAATTGACAGTTTTGCTGATACAGCAAACAAACTTATTTGGCTTATGCAACCAGAAAAACAAAAGTGAGCAATGAAAAATGAGAGGCAGCCAGGCAGACTATCTCAAGAGAAGCCTAAATGACTCATGCTAATTCATACGATGGTTCTAGTGTTTTACATTAAATAAAGACTTTGTTCTGTAGCTCTATTACCAGTTAAGCCTGTAAAACCTTTCTGTCACAGAAGCAGGGTCTCAGATCATCCCAGATCATGCAGCCTAGAAAGCGTTAATAGGAGGCATTCTGATGGCTCTGCACAGGACCAAACCTACTCAGACTATTCACTTGGTACTTGTATATTCCACTCTTCAGTGTTACTGACTTAGGGAATGTTTCTTAGCTCAGAGCACCACATCAGATTTTCTCTAAGCACTGTCATGGTACTCAGTTCACTCTCAAAAGCTCTCTCAAAATCTGAGGCTATAAAGTTTTGTAAAACCAAGTTTGATCCAGTAGTGTCAGCTCTGAATGGGAGTTAAGAAGCTAAATTTGACCCAAGCCCCTCAGATGAGAATTGGTACTACACAGAATGTAACAGGAATAAGAGACACCCACACCATATCTGCATGTAGCTAGGTCAGGTTTACGTGAGTTACTGGAGTGAGGTCTGTACCACATGAAAGCTAATGGAATGCTTCAACTGCACCTGAGTTAATCCAAGCCAAAACAAACCAGCTGTGCAGAGTGCTAGCTCCATTGTCTTGCATCCATGACATAGTTAATCTTCAACCTGGATAAACAGCCCTCGGATATCTGACAGTGAAGTGTACAATAAACCAGCATTCTCTCAGCATATTCAAGCACTGACACACCATTAATTTCCCATAGACTGTGCATGCAAACCTGACAACAGGATGTGCAACTTTCTTAGAGAAACTCAGGAAGTTTCTCCATTTTTATGATAAAACCTTCATATCATATTGCCTGTGCATACCAAAACAGTTAACTGTCTTTTTTTAGGGAGAACCCCTTTGTACTGTAAGAACTGATTTTGAGTCCGTGTCACTACTAACCTTAGCTCAGAATAGTGAGAGCAAGAGGACAAATAAATTATGAGGGTTTGAGTAGTTGGCTAAAACCTGGAAAAAACTTAGCGTTAGTTTCCAGGCTCAAGCTGAAAGGATTCCACACGTATATTGCAAGAACTTTAAAGACAGGCACCCCTATGTGATTTGCAACAGTCATAGAACTACTTCGGCTTCTTTCTCAAACCTTCCCTAACTCACCTTCCATTAAGTCACTTTTATTTGAATTTCAGCAATATCATAACTTCCCACACCAAACTATCTTCTACCACTAACATCAAAACCCTCTCTACAGATTTGTAATTCCCAGAGCTTTCTTACTGAAACTGTTGATTCAGCTCAACTGTGCCCTAAAACCCATTTGCCCCTGACACTTGTGATCTAGTTCTTCTTCAGCTGATTATGTTAATCCAGTGCTTTCTGAGAAGAGATAGGTAACTGAGTTCCCTTTTAATCAATACCGTATAGGAATCACTGCCTTGGGGATAAAAGGGTTTTCGGAGCTCTTAAGTCTAAATTCTAAGTTCTTGTGCCTAACATTTCATATTGTTTGGTTCCTTGTCTAGCTCTTGGTATCTTATGTACGTGCTCTGAAATATTCCTGTACTGACAAAATATTAGGGTATAGGTAGAATTTATGCTGTTTAAATATATCCTAAAGTGCCAGATGCATGAGGATATTTCAGGACCTAACCTCCCACTGATTTCAGCAGATCTGGTATCCGTTTCCTATTTAGAAAATTAGTCACCTATGTATTATGCAGAGAGATTTTAAAGGTCATGTCTTCCCTCTGCCCTCGGCAGATTGCCACACCTGCAGACAGATAAATCAGAAACATGAGCCAGCCATGCCAGCACAATCTTGTATACGTGTTGTTGTGGCTTCCATTTGGCACTGTCTACCTTCTTTTAAAATAAGAGGAATGCATTTCCTAGTTCTAGTAGCACCAGATGCCCAATTTTTGGCAATTGAATCTATTCCAAGTCTCTCAAAAGTTATGAATGTTTGACCAGGCTGTGGCCTGGTTTATTTGAACTGTCACCTGTTACATCTTGAGTCATAGTCAGCTTTACTTGTTCCAGTTGTGGCTAGTTAACATACTTGCTAGTGCAAACAAGCCAAGTTAAGCACCTTTTCTCCCCTGTTCTGAAAGATGGAGAAGGTATCACTGACTTATTTTCAGACATTGCTGTTTACTGCCTCAGAAAAACCTCACATGAATGTCTGTAACTGCTGACTTCTATCAGAGATGTGCATGCAACACATTCATAATACAGTAACAGCCAATCTTACTGAAAGGGGGGAGTACATTCCTTCAGCTTTACCTGTCTGCTCATTTTTCTGCAAATCCCAAACACCTTTTGGATCATCATCAAGAGCTGCAAGAATTCTAAATCTTATTTTTATAATAAACACAATGCCTGCAGTAGGCAAGCTGTGGTTCATGGGTGATGCATCCGTTTTGCATTAGCCCACCAGACTGAAAATAATAGGGATTAGAGATTACAGGTTGAAATGCAAATGTCGTACTTATTTACAGTCTTTAATATGTCCAATCTACTATGTCTGGAAGAAATAGCATGACCATGCATCTTTGCTTATCCACGTATCATATCTTCTAGTGTGAAGCTGCATCTGTATACAACTAGAATAGTATTCTAGAATGAGTATTTGCTATATAAAATGAACAGAATGTGTTCTTGGACAATACAAACACATTTTTCTTCAGAGGTCATTTTTTTTCTCTACTATCAAGACATTTGATTGACTTAGCTTGTATATTTGCTATATGAGACAGGCATCTTTAAATTCTTCAGGAATTCTGTTACTTTCTCAGAAAGAGGATGTTGGTCTTTTCTCTAACCAATACCAAGCAATAGGAGAAGAGGAAATGGCCTCAAGTTGCACCAGTGGAGTTTTAGACTGGATATTAGGAAAATATTATTCACTGAAAGGGTTGTCAAGCATTGGAACAGGCTGCCCAGGGAAGTTGTTGCATCACCATCCCTGGAGTTATTTAAAAGACATGTAAATGTAGCTTTTAGGGACATGGTTTAGTCATGGATTTGGCAGTGCTGGGTTAACAGTTGGACTTGATGAGCTTAAAGGTCTTTTCCAACCTAAACTGTTCTATTATTCTATAAATGTGTTTAAGTCCTCAGTACTCCCAACCTTCTTCAATTTCATTAATTTCTGTATGACCTGTTTGAAAACACATTTCTTGTGCTTCAGTTTTATATGGAGAATAATACTGTCTGTATTTCTATAAGGGGTCAGAGTTAACCTCCTTTGCCTGAGTTAATCAGGAGTCATTAAAGACATAAAGGGTATTAATGGCTGCTACTACCAGATAAAAGACAACCTTACATTTGTATTTTTCCCATTATACTGGAATTTATTGCATGGAGATGAAGATGGAAGCTAAGGTAAATCTCTTACATATTTTCCAGAGATCTTCCACTAGTAATAAAGGTAGCCTGTCAAAAGGTCCATTTGTTTTCAATCTCAGTGAAAATGGTTTTATCTCCTTGAACCATGAGAATAGTAAAGAAAATAAATTCTTTTTCCATTTCAAAAATTCTGTAAATGACCACATTTTCCATTGCAACAACTGAAGGCAGAACATTTCATTCTGGCTTGTGGCTAGCCCTTGTTCAAAAAGTATCCTTGAGCATTTCTGTAAATATTGGCATTATATCTCATGAACTTGCAAGCTTCTGATGATAGTGCTTTATTAAGTCAAGTGACAGTTTAGTGCAGATTTGTTAGCTTGCTATGAAAGGGTATACAGGCATATATAGTGAACCCAGCCATGTTGTGACATATGGAGCTAAAATGTAAAGGAAATGGGTCACAGGAGCACTGTCAATAAACTAGTATTTTTTCCTTTCTTTTTCTCTCCCATGGTCCTGTTCTGCAAACACATTAAATTCCTAACTGCCAGACAGAGGATGGTATCAATCTGTGCGGTAGTGCTTATTGATTAGGTTCGCTAGGATATGTGCTGCCAGCTCCAATAAGCAAGAACATTTTGAGTGAAATTGATCACATCAGTCCTGAAAGTTAAAACATTTTTGTGGGAAGTCCTCATGCAACCATCTGATTTAAAACTTTTTAGGTTTGAAATCAATATGCTCAGAGCACAGCTGGAAGAGATTGTTTCTAATGGATTTTTTTTTCAAGTTGTTGGTTACTAAGTACCAATATTGACATGGTACAAGTGAATTTGAGGCCATGCTGGCCATACTTAGTTTGTTATTGTTCTACAAAACCTAAGATTTATCTACATTGCCAAATAATTTAGTATGATATAAGCAGATTAGTAGATCAAAGCACTCAGTGCAGTGGCCACAACATCTACATGTTGCAAGGTTTTCAGTACTGCAGGCTAGATTTGGGCTGGTCCCCACAGCCAAATGTTCCAAACACACACAAAATTCAAGGCTGTCCAAAAAGGTATTAATCAGTTTCGATCTTTGTGTTCCTGTTAAAGTGTAGACTACATGTGATGCAGATCCCAACTGCACTTTCTTGTTTAGTTTTCTCCAAAAGTTGACACACCAGCATAGCTCTGCAAGCTAAACCAGTGCACACAGTGAGTGAGGATGATCAGGGGTTTCGCTTCAAAACCGTTTTACAACTGCAAACCAAAACGTTAATGCCTTTATTCCTTTTCTCAGTATTTTTATGCCAGAAACATAAAAAGAACAGAGGAAGTAAGATACATATACTAGCCTACTAAGGGGAGAGATCTGAAAAGTACTGTCAATGAGACTTTTCTTTTACAAAGGAGGAGTGAAAAATCCCCATCGTAATCACACAAAGAATCTAAATGTTCACCCAGAGTTATCAAGCTGTCACCATACAACTACAAAACATGAAGCAGTTCTCACTCAATACCACATACCACTACATCATGAATAGTAAGCATTGTTTTGGTATTGGTGCCTATATTACAAATACATGAAAAGGAAAAAAGAGGATGGAAGCTGCTGTATGATTAAATATAGGAAAATTACTTTGGGAAAACATTTGATGAGAGAGCATGCTATCAGCAGAGGAGGAACTAATGTCTGAATGCTGTATCAGTAAATGGTAAGGCAAGGCAGCAGCACACAGCAAACCAGAAAACATGAACATGTAAATATCCAAGGTTACAAAGACTTCGATAGCATTACAGATTTCAAAAGGAAACAGGAAACAAGAAAGGCTAATTAAAATTACATAATGGCACCATCACGTGGATATTGCAAACTGTAAGCAGAATCATAAACTCAGTCCAAGGTTCTGGAGACATTCAATGGACTCTGGGAAAATACAGTGAATTTCTTGTGTTCATCTCTGCAAAAAGGTATACCATTCAGTTGGTAGTAATTTGGGTTATGGCCTAAGGTTCATCACAGTGTAAGTAAGGTGAGTCTGGTTTTTCATAGAGGTACAAATATGTTCTGAATTGTCTGAATATGGTTGTACGTCAGCCAGAATAGTCCAGGCAAGTGGAAACTGGCAGTTTTCTGGGGGTACCACCAATAGTATTTCCTTGTTTGGAGCATCACAGACCATTGCTGCTCTGATTGGAGACTTTTGAAGCAGCCTACGCCAAGGAGACAGTTCCAAGAAAAAGGTAGTACAAGGAGCCCCACTGAAACAAATGAATTAATGAACATACTGACACTATGTAGGGAGCAAGCAATTTATACAATAGACTCATAAAACATAAAATGTATCCTGGCAATATATTGCAGCATTCTTGTAGCAAGTTCTATGCAAAAGCTGGGATGCCTTCTGGATATATTTTACCTGGAATAGGTAAAAAAAATTCACCAAGCACACTGCTGTCTCATACCTTTAGTTCTATTATGAGAAAGAAAATACAGGAATAATAAAGTGAGTGGGAAAAGGAGATATGGCTGCTAAACTTAGCTAAACTGCAATTAGCTATACTGCGTGTTTACCCATACTAAAGCACTGTTCTCACATGCCTTCAATTAAGTTAAAAATGACCCTTCTCTGTGCTGTTGTTGCCAAAGTCAGGAATTGATGGAGAAGTGAATGGGTAGTTTCCTTTATCTTGCACAGCACTGAGTAGTTCTAGACATGTAGGAGCATACTTTCAGATCAATTTACAAAGGAAAAATATCAGTTTCACCAGTAATAGAGGCTGCTAGGATTCATGGAAATCCAAACGGATGCACAGCATTCCACTGTATTAGCATGGAGACAGCTTTGAGGAATCTGCGACAGATAGCTATGACACCCAATGTTATGATCAGCAACACCAGGGAAATAAATAGCAGTTTCCCCAGCAGAATTGCAATTGACTGCAGTTCTTGGGACGCTTGGGAAGAGATTCGGCTTATCTAACTTCAGGCATTTCTAGAATGCATACACTTGACCTATTTTGGATGTCTATATTAGGATGAGATGAATCACACATTGGAAGCGTCTGTTTCTCACCACTGACTTTAAAAGAGCCTGGATGAGTGGCTCAGAGGATTAGGTTAGATGAATCCTATTCTACTGCCCTTCCAGTCACTCTGACATGACTCAAAGAGTAAAAGCAATATAGCAGGTGCTTGTGCTTGCAAAAACACAGGAAGACCTGAGCAGCCATACATATTCCAGAGCCAGCAACAAGCCAAATTATGCAAGAAAAATTAACTAATGCCTGTAGCTACGATTTTTTTCAAAGGCCAGAGAATAAACGCTTTCAGCCTGCCTGGAACATGAATGTAATAGCTATCCAGTGTGTCCTAAGAAGCAGTTTTAGATAACAGATCCCAGAGACACATGTAAGATTTATCATGAAAAGGAAATTCTACCACACTGTTACTGCATCACAGTCACTTTGGTGGCAAAAGCAACCCAATTACTATAATTGCTAAGGCTGAATTAAAGAGTGCTGCAAAGAAGGAAAAGAATGGGAAGCCGTGTCTGTGAAGAAAACATCTGAATTCTCATGCTGGTCTCCTGGTGATCCAGTCAGCACAGATGAATGTTTGATATCCTTTTATGTCAAGACATACATACACCCACTTCACTGCCTGCTGCATCAGCTGTCCAAATTAACGTACAACTAGCTCACCGATTTGCTTTGAATAAATTGTGTGCTCAGGAGGAAGCCAAGTGTTTTGAACAATGGTGGGACTCAGCAAGGTAGATGGGTATGCACGAAAGCTGCAGACAGTTTCATTCACTAGGAACACAGGTCATAAACATCGATGTGGAGTTGGATGAAACTTTCATTCCATTAAAATTTGATCAGCAGAAGGCAAAAGGAACAGTGAATACTGAGTGGTTGACATTGAATGGAGCCTGGTATCAAACTGCCTGCAAAGTGTACACAAGACTTACTGTATAATAGAAAGCCTGTAAAAAACCTCTCCCCAGACCAGAGGAAAATGCCTTACAGCGTTGATTCATTTTCCTTGTCACATTTAACTGCAATAGGCTAGAGAGGTGACCTCCCCCAAAGCTGGAGGAGTAACTTCTTCAGCTGCCACAGCACTATCCACCAGGGATTGTGAATCAGATGTTTTAACTGCTGCAGTTCACAGCCAGTGAATTAACTTAAACTGCCATTGATTTTTAGGTTATGTAACTAAATCAGACATGAACTGTAGTACCTAATGAGAAAGCTACCCATTTTCATCATTGCTACATGGCCCCTATTCTGCACCTTTGGCAAATCATAAAAGAAAGGGATGGACATCCAGGTAAACAGCCTCTTCAAACACTGCATCTAAAATCTAGGGGGGATTGTAAATTAGAGCTCCTTAGCTGCCAAACAACTTAATAACATACGAAAGATACTGTAATGTCTGAGGTGGTATTGTTTTTATTAGGTGTAATAGAATATCAAGTAAGAAGTTTACGATATTCCTGCTTAATTTTGTTATCACCAGAAGCACAACAAAGGAGACATTACCTCCTGCAGCTTCTCAAGGCATGATTATGTAATTCCTCTGCAAGATGCTGCTAAGCAGCAAACAGGATTACTTACCAAGAGTAGGGGATGTTCCAAACTTAGGCAAAACTGGCTCCAACTCTCACATGCAGATCTGGAAAACAGGGTATCATGGTCTAGTGACTCTTGAACTATATCTAACCTCTGACAAGCACTTGATCCAAAGTGTTAAGCCCCAAAGCTTTATCCAAAGGAAAAGGAAAAGGAACTAGCTTGGAAGGACAAGGTAATAAATCAAGAGTCAATGAGTCTAGAGGGCCTAATGTGGAAAACGGGGAAACACAGTTGTGTGGCTGTAATTGTGTCACATTACTCAGTCCTCCTGTGCTGTATAAAGCAGTGCTCATGGAGAGCAACAGTCCCCTTAAGATTCACCTGGCCTTCTTTCTGGCCTGTAGCTGGATACCTCCAAGGTATACTGCCAGCAACGTGACCTAGCCTCTCACCAGTGGCTGTACACAGATGGGCAACTGTCACAGTCCCTTTCCCACTCTTTCCCACAAGGCAGCCTAAGAAGATTCCAAATGGGAGTCAGACCCTAAAAAACATTCACACCAGAGTTCATATGCCTGATGAACTCGATAGGCCTGGTGCCAGGCAAGGAGGTCCTCGCTTACCTGTCTGGTTTAGGCTTGCTGTTGAGCAGTCTCATTTTTTTGCTACTTCTCCTGCCCATTGAATCTCCTTGGCATCCTCCTGGTACTGCCCACTCTTGCCACTACATTTGCTGCCCACCACCTGAAGCTTGTAAATCTTTATGGCATGAAAGCATAAAGAAGATTATGGTGTTTCTTTGCAGAGCAATTTGCTCTTTCGTGTTATGGACCTGCAGAATTCTCTTCCCCTCTTTATTTTCCATAATACCATAGTTACATGCACACAGTTTACACTCCCTGACTTGGAGACCTTATGCAACCAGCTGCTTTAGTTGCCAGTACCCTGAGTCCAATAGGAAGTATGCTGAAGTTTGTTCATGGCATTGCTTTACTCAGTGCAACCATTTATGTAAAGGGCTTCTTGCCAGTTAAGTTGGGCACTCTGACACAGTTTGCTTATTCTGTTTCTTCAGCTTACAACATCTTACAGAGGGCTCTCTCTCCTGTGTTCATCAGGACCTTTTAAAGATTTTTAGGCCATTCTTTTTCCCATCCACTGCAGATGTTAACAGTACACTCCCTGCTTTTTAAGGGCATTTCTTGCAAAATGGGTGATTTAAGATTCCTCAAAGTCATGAGTCATGAGGTTCAGAGTGGACACCTTTGTTTTCTAAATTCTTGATGGAGCTTATGTGCAGCTAGGCTCAATCTTAGTCTAAGAAAGACTTGGACAACAGTTTATAGAAGTCTAATAGAAGAAGCACAGGGAATAAGGAAATTCTCCTGTTGAGTCACACAAGGTTCAGAATAAACTCCCTTGCTTTCTGAACTTCTGGTGGAGCCAAGGTATGGCTAGGTCTAGTCTGAGTCTCAGACTTGATCAACATTTTATATCTAAAGAGTTACAAGTGTACCAATTCACCACAGGCTTTTGCCTAGCAGCAGTCTGCAGTTTTAAGATGGATCTTAACATTTATGAAGTGAGTCAGTAGGTTTTACTACACCTGCTATATCAATTTGCACACACACAAGCACACACAGACATAAAGATATATAAAGGTATAACTGTTAAAAATTCCCCGAGTTCAGTGAAATATTCACGTCAAATGTCTGGACATTTCTCGATGGGCAAACGTGGAGTCTTGAGGAGCGGGGAGTCTTCAGCCCAGGTCTTATCTTCAGCTTTCAGCAACAATTACTGCAAACTTGAGAGTTTGTGAGCTCTGAGAGGCATCCCACTCAGAGGGAGATGCTGGTCACAGTCCACTGCACATCAGGATTGCTCAAAGGGCCTCACTTAGGACCTCTAATTATGGCCCACAGGATGACTGGCTTTAGTTGTTAGAAAATCTCCATCCTGGCCACAACCCAAGTTGTTAACCACTACAAATTTTTCAGAACTCCAGTAACAATGGTACCATTCCACTTGGACTGTGATCAAGGGAAGGAATGTTCTGAGGCTGTCAGGGGATGACTGATTATCTCCATTATTGCTTCCCACCTTAGCCAGGGAACAGGAGTCCCTGGTACAATCAGTCCCTCCCTCCTTAGCCATGCAGGAGTTCCTGGAACACTTCACCGCCTAACTTCTTACACAAAAGAGCAACTGAGATGAGGGGAGTGTGGAGAATGTACCACTACAGCGTCAAATCAGTGACCTTAGAGTTCATGTACAGGAATTAATTTCATTCAAAGGAACCAACTGGGTATTGTTGTGAATACTGTATACTACAGAAAAGAATGAAGACCAAACACCCTAGGAGGGACTTATTTCTTTCTTCTTTTTACATACGCACTGAACATTAGAGGGAAAGATTACCCTAAATCTGATCATGTTCACCAGTGACACTTTTAATG
>WYDI02002971.1:0-19352 GCA_009867235.2 Psittacus erithacus | reverse complement strand
CCAGGCTGGACAGAGCCTTGGGTGGCATGGTTTAGTGAGAGGTGTCCCTGCCCACGGCAGGAGGGTTGGAACTAGATGATCTTAAGGTTCTTTCCAGCCCTATCTATTCTATGATTCTACATGTCGAATCACAGAACTGCATGGCTGTTTCAGTACCTGGAACGTTCACCAGCCACTACAAGATAATTTTATCAGAGTGGAAGCTTTAAAATGGACATAAAATCTAAATATTTAAAAGCAGTATGGCATTTTTGACCAATGAAATCCAGAAGACAGACACCAAGATTTCCTCCAGTTCTGCCTGAGTATTTAGTTCTGTACACCTGAGCCTAAGGAGCAGCTCAGAAGAAACTGTCACCTTATATGCTGGTGCTGGGAAAACTATTACAGGAACAAGGGTAACAGAAGCAAGTATTGTAAAGACATTCTGTGATAGGATAGTTTATGTAACCAATTTTACTCATCTATTTTTTACATACTAGAAGCCATCATATCTGTAAGTACTTTTAAATTTGCAGCTCCTGAAAGAAAAATAAAAGAACACCCTAAATACCAGTTGTTCTTTAAGCCAGCAAGGTATCACCAGTCTGATCCAGTTCTTTTCAAGTAGGGTACAATGCAAAAAGTGAGCAAAAAGACACATATCAAAATTGTATTTTTTCGAACATCTCATTAACATGGATAAAAGATTCTGAAGAACAGCTGAAAAGTTTCAGCTCTGAAAAGAACTCTATCAGACTGCTGATACCTTGCTGGCTTAAAGGAAAGCTGGTGTTCAAAATATTCTCTTTCATTTATGTTTTTATAGTAGCACTAGGAAGCAGATATGTTACCTTTAAAACAGGAAGAGGGGTGACCTTCCCAGCTTGTACAGCTCAACTATATATATATCAAAAAGGAGTGATTATACTGAGACATACTCAGAAACCAACTATTCAAATGATTAATTAAAAAATTCTTATTTAGAATCACTTCCAACACTGGAGGAAATATTTTTAAGTGTCATTAAAAAGGTGTAAATATGCCTCACAATCAGTGTCTGCTCATGATTCAAAAAAAATCAGTACACAGGACACTTAATAGCATTACTAAGGAATAATTTCAGTAAAATATGGTAACTGATAAGCAAAGACAGACCATTTAGGAAAATAAAAATTTCATGCACCTAAGCAACATTGTCCTCTGGAAGAAGCATTCCTTCTGGAATAAATGGTCTCTCAGATAACCCTCCCATTCACTTGTTCAAAATAATTCAGTCAAAAATATGCTTGAAGACAGAAGAATATAAAACCAGAAAGAAAAAAGAAACAAACAGCACAAAAATCAAACAAGAGATCAAAATTATTCTTTGATGAAATCAGTAATACATTCTGGTAATTGTGAAAAATAATGACAGTTTATGCTGCTATTCTTTCAGCAATACCATTTCACCAAGTACACTCAAGCAAGCATAAAGTTTAAAAGAATATTCAAGACAGCCTCATTTACTCTAGCTGCTTATTCAGTCTAAGGCAGAACTCTCAAACCTTACTTCTAAAATAAGGCTTTAAATGAGGCCATTCAATTACCACAGAATCCGGATATAGTCTTTTGAGACTTTCCAGGATCTCTGCTCTCATTTGCTGACGCCTTCCTTCATGGTAATCCATTCTGGCATTCTGCAGTTCACCAACTATTTTGTTCAATTCTTCATTCACTTCAGCCATTCGTATTGTTGCATTTTCAATTTCCTTTGTTAGTACTTCCTCTTGCTGCTTTTTTTCTGCTAATGATTCACTTTGAAAGGAAGCAAAAACAGAAAACAATTCACTATTTCATTTATACAAGCTTTTAGGTTACGAAAGTAAAGGCATTCTATGGTCACAAACTACAAAAATCATTAAAGATCTGAAGTACCTGTATGAAGTTACTTATACAAGTTGCATTCTGAAGTATAAGCTATTTTTAAGGTTTCAAAATTGAGTTCAAGTGAGAGTTTTTGCCTGCGTAATACGCAACCATATTGTTTCAGCCTCCATCAATAAAAGGTCTGGTACTGGAAAAATCAGAAGGACTGAAAATTCTCATGCAAAATTATTATTCACCTTACACACTTGCAAAATCACTAAGGCTCTACTGCACTCTACTATAAGTAGTTAATTAAAATAATTTAACATCACACCAATCAGAACAGGTCTGCTGCTCTGAGTCCATGACAGAACTTTGTTCAGTACACAGACAACATTAAGCCAAAGCACACATTACAGATGCACAGAAAAAGATTAGTTGGGGAAAAAAAAAAATAAAAAAAAATCTCTGCAGATCACCTACTCTGACCTCCTGCACAAAACACAGGCTACCATCAAAATTCATCAGGTTGCTCAGAGAATAAAAATCAAGCCAAAGGCAAGACCCAGGAAGTAAGACCTGAGCTGTGCTGCTAATATGCCACATAAATAGTAATGCTTTCTAGAGCAGCACCACTACATAATTACCCTACCCTCTTATTCAGAATTTGTACACCAACAGCCCCACAGCGATACAATTTACACACCTACAAGAAATTTGAAGCCATTATCAAATTGGTTTCAAACAAAGTACGGATAAGGCATCAGACCTCCTACTTCATTTTAACAGGCAAAGTAACTGAAGTATTAATTAGAACGAGTGAGAACTCTCATTTGGATTAAAATTTTAAAGCATAGAAAAGAATTAAGAAATAATAAGAAACCTGTTATATTAATCTGAGAATACATAATATGCCAGAATTCCAATTAGCTTTTAATTTTTTAAACATACGTGCATATCTTGACATATTCTTCCAACTTCTCTATATGTCTTTTATGCTCTTCTACCTGTTCCACAGTCTGTTTTATGTTTTCCTACGCAATCACAAATAGAATGTGTTAAAAACAAACCAGAGGAAAATGACAATTTTACAGCAAGGTACGAAACTGTTAGAACAAGTACTGAGACAGGTTTTTTTTTCCTCACTTGTTCATATTTCATGATGAAGCAATAAAATCTCTTCTCAACAGGAGATGCCAAATTGCACCATGAATAATAATTATTTACTCAAGGTCATCATTGCATTTTTCATATTTGGCTACAGTTCAAAGAAACCCTCTTCAGCACAGAATCATGACATCATCAAATAAAATGACTTTAAACATACTGTTAGTAAATTATAGGCGTTAAAAGAAGAAAGGCATTTTTCCTGACCCGATTAATAGAAGCTTCTTCCTAAGGACACATGAAAAATTTGACATAGAGGTTCCAACCTGATACAACAGCACTGTACTAAAAAAACTAACAGTGAAACAAGTATTCTCAGTTACTCAAATTGAATAAAAATACATTAACTAAAGCATGTCAAAGAACAAAATAGTTACCTACACATTTTAATCAGCCTTAATTCTGAAATCCTTGTGACATTTTGAATAGCTCCAGGAATGGAGAGCCCATAACCTCTTTGTGCACCCACTTCAATGTTTGACTGCTCTCAATATGAAATAGTTTATCTAATAGCTATTCAGAATTCTAAGCTGTGCCTGTTGTCCCCCATTTTATCACTATAGGTGCCACTCCAGTAAGAGCGTGACACTCTTATTCACACCCTCCTATCAAGCAGTTGCAGACAATAACAAGGTCTCCCTTTCACCTCTTCTTTTCCAGGCTGAACAGACCCAGTTCTCTCAGCCTCTATTCATAAGCCAGGTGCTCCAGCTAGCTTGGTGGCTCTCTGCCGGACTCAATCCAGAACGTCATTATCCTTCTGTACTGGGGAGCCCACAGCTGGACAGAGCATGTTAGATGTGGTCACACATGCTGCGTCGTGAGGAGTGATCACCAAATGCCAGTAGTACAGACAACTAATGTCAACTCTGAATGGTCACGCATGCATTTTATGAACTCTCAATTATTTCTTGTTTCCTTCTCAACAGGTACTTGACAAGTTTAGAAACACAAGCAATAGAGTTTATTTCACTTCTAGATACTAATTAGGTCTTCCTGCTAAGTAGTACTTCAAAAAGTAGAATTTTATCAAGATAAAAAGGATGTACAAGCATTAACTTAGATACCATGGCAAGAATGACTTTACATCCTCATAGATATGCAGTAAAATATAGAATTTTCCATACAAACAAGTTTATATCGACAAGAATGAGGTGCTAGAAACTCTTAGAAATTATAAAGTCTCATCTGATGGATTTTTAAATTTTCTCAATGTAAAGAGTCTCCTCTAAGCCTTGACTCTACAGTTAAACATGTTCCTCTCTTAGTAGGTGACAAAAGTGCAAGGTTAGCATAGTTTGGAGGGGAAAACAAAAAGGGGCAGGGAGGGGGAAGAAAGAACTCCCAGAACATTGAATATGTCAAAGTTTTCAGCAAAAGACAGATTATCAACTGAGCTTCTGTCCTTTTTACTTCTATCAGAAGCCCCATGCAAAGTTTAACTATGAGTTGGGAAATAATTTTTCTAGAAAGAGAACTTCAGGCATGGTGACCAAGTCACAGTCAAAAACAGAGGTACTTTATTGCCACACGTGTGGATCTGCAATGATAAAAGAAATCAGAGATAAAAATGACAGCAATGATCTGTGCTCACACCAAAAACCCTGCCTCTGAAGAGCAACAGAGGAGCTGACACCAAGGAGGTTTTTCCAACCACAACACACTTGCACGCACAACTGACCTTAAAAACATTTCCATCAAAAAGGTAGCTGTGATCAAAATAAGCCTCTAAATGATGTATCATACACAGGTACAACAGTGGGAAGACATCTCAAAAACTATACTTACAAAACCAGGAAATGATTATAGTCAAGCATATATTCTGCCTAACTGTAAGAGATTAGAGGCAAAGCTTTCAAAATAAATCTTCAGTGTAGACTCACACAGCCATTCTGTGAACAAATTTAGAAGCCATTTTACTAAGCCTGTTGCAACATGAAAACTAAACTAACATTTGTAATGTAACTCCTTCACTGAGGGTATGTTCACGACAAAGCATTTATATAGACATTTATACCAGACGAAAAGGTAGAGAAACATTTTTCTCCTTAACACATAATTTTAGCTTGATGCAAATACCTCAACTTCTTTTTTCTTCCTCCAATTAAGTTTCAGCCTTTCTTCATCTGCTTTTTGCTCCCAACGAAGCTTTTTTAGCTGCTGGTTTAGAGTAGCTACTTTCTTTCTTGCTATTTCCTTTAGCTCTTTGTAACGCTCCAACTGGACGAACAAAATAAACAAATTCACTCCACTGAAAGTGGGAAGGCTCAAGTTCAGTTACACTCTCAATTAATAATTGACTCCTTTATCAAAATTAAGAGTACAAAAAACACCCAATTCTCCAGAAAACCCTTCTAGCTACTAATTGTGATATAAGAAGTTATATTTTATGAGAGAAAGATTCAATCCAAAACTTGCACTTAACAGTTCTTGCCTACAGTCTTGTTTTAGGCTTCTAATGACTCTTATTTTTCAGTGAAGTTTATATTTACAGCACTTCACAGTCAATCTTAAGGCTAACACTAAGTTTCTGCACAATCCAAAATCAGTGCAAATTTGCTGTTTGGTATTATAAACACCAATTTTCACAGTATATCTATATATAGATATCTATATCCATATCTATAGTTATCTATATATCTGTACAAATATATACTTTTTCCTTTTAAGGTAACTATAAGTAGTTTAAGCAATCCTGTAAAGGTATTTCTAGATGACCAAATGTCTCTAAAATTCAAACTGAGAAGATTAACAAACTAAAAGAACAACCCTGTGGGATTCTCCCTTGATTGATCAGAAACAATCTTAAGGAAGAGGCAGTGGAGAAAAGCTAGAACTTAGTTTTAAAAGTGTTTCTGGCCAAACGGTTGCAAAAATAGCTTTTTCAAATGTGAACGCACTATCAAGTGACACAGTCCTTTCCTTCTAAAGTAACTTAAAATAGCTTGTGATCCAGCTCACTTCTAGATTCTGACCCAGAGTAGATGCTATGTATACTACAAAGTTTTGCAATTTTGGCGTCTTCTTTTTCCCTAATTGAAGACATATTTCTGTACCTCAGTTGACAAGCCATTACTCAAATATTGCATCAAATATTACTCTGAAGAAGGGGAAAACAAACCAGAGAGAACAACCTAACTATAGATAATCACATGTAGCTACAACCTGAATCCACAGATGACAGTCCCCACGTACAACCCTTCTGAAATTTCCATCAAACCCCTCTCAACTTCCTGTTCACTAAGAATTCACTACTTCCTCTAATATGGTATCTTCTCACAGTGTTTAGCAGATATGCTTCACACTCTAGGAGAGATGCTTACCATTTGCAGTCTCACAATGGTGAATTTCTAAATATCTATGCATCTTAGATTTACTTCCCAGAAGCGTTCCAGATTTGGAATTTCTGTGAGATCTGACTTCACCCCCCAAAAGGGGACAGCCCACTCCCCCAACAGGCTGCATCATTTCTCTTCCACTGATGAAACAGTCCCTAAGTTATAATTTTCTTTTTGTTTGAGCTTAATAACAAAAGGATCATTAGAAATTACAGGTTATTGGTCAAACAAAAGTTTCTCTGTCTTAAGTAGAGATTTTTGAGCTTCACTAGTAAGCAGTACTTTTTGGCCTCTCAATTCACCTGACTTTCTCCTAGCTCAATATCTGCTGCTCTCTGCAATATTTCTTCAGCTTTCTTCTCAAATGCTCTCCACGCCTTCTCAATATCATTTAATTCTGTCTCTAGTTCTTTTATGTTCTGCTTTTCCTTATCACAGGATTTCTCCTTGTCCCTTAGCAATTTTTTTGACATTTCTACTTTCTTGATTTGGTAGGAAGTGTTTTCCTTTGCTTTTATATAGAGAGGTCTCTGCTGAATCAGCGATGCTTCCAGAGTCCTAAAAAAAAAAAAAAAAATACACAACACAACAACAAAAACAAAAAACAAAAAGCCAAAAAACAACCAACCAAACCAACAACCAAACCACAAAACCAGAATAAAAAAAACTAATTACCACAAAACACATTCAAACCAACAAAAGCATAATAAAAAAGAAATGGAATAACCCCCTTTCAACCACACATACAAACAAATAATCAGTTGTCACTGCAGAGTTACATACCCAGAGTTGATTTTTTTTTTCACTAGCCACTAAAAATAGAAATTTAAGTAGTGAAATAAAACCATCTAAAAATTCAATAGAAAACAAGCATTTATATGATGAAATTAGTGACAACCTGGGCATGGTGGTGGAAGAAAAAAAAAATATCAGTGTCTAGATATTACTATAGCAAACTGCTACAAACTGAATTCCATAACACTGGAATATCACCTAACTGCTGTAACAGAAAATGCATGCCTGTCAAACTATTCCCACTACAAATTATGCTTTAGCTCAACTGTCAGAGAATCTGATCAGAAAACCTACTTCAATTCTCTTTCCATGTGCTGCTGGTCTCTGTTTAGTACACCAAGCCTTTTCTTCTTGGCTCTAAATGTATCCTCTGCTGTAGAAAGAGACTCTTTTTTGAGACTAGCCTCCATGTTCTTTTCATCCAAACTTTTTTTCACGAAGTAAATGTTTTTTTCATTGTGATAAAGCCGGAAAAGCTGCAAGTGTATCTTTTCTTCATCCAGTTCCTTGATAAGTGTCTGGTAATGCTCTGCCTACCAACGTAAAAATTTTATTTGTGGTTTATAAACAGGATTTTTAATCATTAGCAGTTTAATTTCAAGTCCAAAGTAATATAAGCTGATGTACCAGTAACTGTATTCCACTAATGTGCACTAATCATAAAAATTACATAAGTCAACAATTAAATTAATTAGACTGGAAAACCTACACTTTCATTTACTTCATATTTTATTTTATATTAATTATATTCCCCTACCCTTTCATACTTATTATGCCACACTGAAACAAATACTAGCTGAAAAACAACACAAGATTTTTAAGAAAATGTATACTTAAGTTCATAAAACATGTAAAATCCAGTAACACGCAAAAAGGGAACAACTTTGAGTTACCTCCTCTTTCTCTATCTTTGCTTGCTTGCGTTCTGCTGCAATGCTTTTCTTCTTGTTGTAATTAAACTGTGCATCCTCTTCTGCTTGCTGCATTTTTTTCTTTTTCCGTTCATAGTCTTCAGCATATTCCCACGAATTACTGATCTGTTCAAAAAGTTGAGTTCTCTCCCTCGGCTTCTTCATTGCAATCGATTCTACTGTTCCCTAAAACAAAATTGAAAAAAAAAGCAGCACTGTTTAAAACTAAATGTTTTAGAATGTCACTTATGGTCCATGAAAAACACCTTCAAACAAAATCAACCTGCACATACCAATATGCAGAATGACAAGATTAAATCTTCTTAGCCTCTTTTAAAGAACTGAATCTCATTTTCAATGAAAAATAAACATCCTCCCAGTATTTCAAAAGCCAACTGAAATTAATGCACTACAAGATTACATAACTCTCAAAGCTTTAGCACAGATTTCCCCATGCATGAGCTGCTCAAATCTTCACTGATCTGAAGGATTTACTATTTTCAGTGAAGTATAGGAAGCAGGGTTTGTGATTTTATTCTACTTATTCAGTGGGCAAATGTCCTCATCATAGAAACCATTATCACAGTAAGAATCCATATAGAGGGTTTCTGTAAAAGCAAAAAAACCCAGTTCTTCCTTGGGAATTTTCCTCAACAACTATAAGACAATCGTGTGAAATATATTTATTTAAAGTATATGGCATTTCTGACTTATATTGTTAAATACTTGTGAACTAACCCAGCAGGATTTTCAATCCTTATAAAAATTACTATAAATTTTCATATATCTTAACTAACAGGAGTGTTTTAAGATAAAATTATCTTTTCCTATTTATAATACTCTGAAAATTTAATATACTAAATATTTATAAATACAGCACCACATTTTCTTATATACTCTGGATAACACAAGTATTTAGTTTCTTCCAGACTAGCTTCTTTCTTACCAGTGTGCTCATGTACACACAAACCCCCATTATTTTCATTTTGTAGTCTTGTAATCTTGGCCAAGGTCAGGAAAAAATGTATTGGCTTGAAAATAGCTAAGGCTGCCCTCTTTTCTGTCAAACAGGTAACTAGGTATTCCTATGAAATAATCTCGGAAGCTTTTCTTTTCTTTACAAAGTACCTTAAATGCTTACCTGAAAAATCAGGCAATTTCTAGCTTTGACAAGTATGCCTATTTTTTCAAGTTCAGATATGTAAGCAGACCGGCTGATAGACTTATTATTGAAAAGAAATTCAGAACAATTACCTAAAGGTGGAAAGAAAAAAGAAATTACTACAAAACAGATACAACATAAAATCCATCGGAAATGAACTAAACTAGTATACAATTTAACTGTACCATTTCCTTAAAGAATAAAAGATATTTCAGTTACTCTCTCAGTCATGTCAATAAAAAATTCTAGTTGCATACTTCCAAAAGGTATTAACAGATGCTTAAGTGCTCCTACCTCCAGCAAGGTGTCAGATCCCATTTTCTAGAGCCTATACCATCTACGTATTTCAAATTAATATCACCAGATCAAAGTATGGAGCAAAGAACTTGCACCAATCACTTGTTTAATTTTTTAACTCTGCCTCAGTATGTTTTTTCAATTGTAACACTTGGCTATCAAAATGCTATTAAAGGACTATAAGAAGTACCACGATATTCATGGGCTTAATCAACCCAAATACACGACAATACTAGGCATCTGAAAATCAAAGTTGAATATTCTTGGTCTCCATTTTTTATACATCAGACAAAAGAAAGTACGTGCAACAGAATCTACTACTTACCACGGATAACTCTTGAAAATGTTTTTTCTTCCCCATCTTCTTCACAATATACCATCTTCACACTAGCAGTAGAAGAAACTGGTTTTCCAACATGTGCTCCATGAATAAGTTCTCGAACACTTTTAACTCGCAAATTAGATGTCTTTTCACACATCACAAAACTAACAGCATCCATTATGTTAGATTTACCTAAAAAAATTTAAAAAATAAAAAAAATTAAATTGCTTTGATATGGCAGAAATTAAAGGAGACATTTGATTAACAATCAACTAAAAATCACATACATAAATGCAGAAGTCTTTACTAATTAATGTAATATTAATATTACACATAATAAAGAAATACATTTCTAAGATATAACACATGGGCAGCAGATAAGCCTGCCTGTAATAAAAATAATCAAAACTGATCTGTTATTTGTTCTGCCTTGTTGAACAAAGTTTTCTTACACAGGCATCTATCTCTAGAGGTTTTTACTTAAACTGAGTGATCAACATTGTAATCCTGATTTGCTATTTTCCTTTATGTAATGCAGTCCATGAAGTTTGCTGCATAAGCTATCACATTACAATAACCCTTCCAACATAACCCCAGTGCTCTAGAGAACACAAATACTTTCCCAGATCAATTCACCACAGCAACAAAGTTCTCTGACGATACTCCTCGGCAGAAAAATTCTCCTCGGCAGAAAAATTCTCCTCACTGAATTCTCTTTTTGTTTTCCCCCTTTAGTCTTCAGCATTTCTGTTGACAGCTTAATTATTTCCTGCTTTCAGCCTTGCTACTTGGCAACATTTTGACTTAATTCTCCAAAATGTCATAAAAGGAAGACTACTAAGGGGAAAATACATACATAAAACACACAATTCAGGGGTAGCACAACATTCACAATTTTTCTCCCAGACTCATCTATGAAACACACTTAGATTTACCAGGAAGTGTACCTGGAAAAGTATCCATAATTTTGAGACTTTCCAGTATGGAACAGTGAGGACAGGATGATAAAAAAATATAGTAAGAATTCTAAATAACAGTTACATTTATAGGTCTAACTTCAACTAGGTAAGTGAAAAAACAACAGTATATAGATATCTAACTCATAAAATAACATTTCATTAACAGATTGGTGAAAGTAAAATCAAATGCTAATCACATTTCAGCTCTCTGTTAGGACGATGTTCACCTCCTACTGTACTGCTCTCTGGCAAACATGATATAAAACCCCATAACAATCTGGAATCACATGTAGAAACTATGGCTTTTGTGGGTTAAACTACAAAGCAGCTACCATTTTACAAAGCTACTGTCACTTTCCCAGAGGCATTTACTCGCACGGCAAAAACCACAGGCTCAAATAAAGCCGCACCTTTCCACTGCTACAGTTTACAACCTGGAGTATTGAAGTAAGCCATCTTTTAAGTGACCTTAGTAAGTCAAACTACAATTTGGAGTGGCAAAGGCATGGTGCACTGTTTGCAAACAGCTCATTCTACAAGGGCTGAAAAAACAACTAAAACCTAAAATTCCTCTAACCAAAAATCCTTTAACCACTACACCTCTGTCCCTCCATGCTAGAAAAATATCTGTAATTCCAGTCAAAGAAGCAATGGCAGATCAATGGCCTTCAAAATTCTGGTTGGGCTACCACCCCCTTGGGGTGCATATGAAGGGATTTTAAGCAGGCCCATGAGCCTTTACTTCTCCTCCACCAAGTCCTGCAACTCTGTTCCTCAACAGGCAAGGTGTAACCATCCCCAGCCATTCAGTGCAGCCATGCTGACCGTATTCCTGTGCCTGCACCTGAACCCCTACTGTTTCCTCCCCACGAGGCCTGTAATGTTCACATAAAAGACCTGGCAAAAGCCCCAGACTGAAACCTCAATCCTGATGGCTACAATGGAGAAACAGCCCCCACGCAAACACACGCTACTACCTGATCCATTGGGCCCAATAATGCAGTTAAACTTCATGAAGGGGCCGATAACCTGCTGCCCCCGCCACGACTTGAAATCTTTCATCACGAGCAGCTTGAGGTAACCCATCCCTGCAGTAGCAGGTGGTGAGGAACTGAAACCCTTAGCTCCAGCACTTTTCCCCACCACCCCCAAGACTTAAATACTCAACCAGTGTATTTTACAGGTTTATCTTCCGGAGGAAGGGAACTCCCCTCCGCGGGCACTCAGCCCCCAATTCCCCCATCCCCCCACACCTCTACCCTCAGCCGGCGATACCCGGCGCCAAAGACACCGCGCCCTCCACGCCTCGTGCTCGCAGCCTCGAGGGGGCGGGGCCGCCGTTCCCATCGCGACCCCTTGTGTTGTTCTCCCGGCCGCTCCTCACTCGTGGCCGTGTCCCCTCCGCCCCTTCTCGGCACCATGAGCAAGCTGGTGCTGCAACGAGAACGGCAGGAGGCCGCTGCCCTAGAGCGGCGGCGGCAGCGGGAGCTGCAGCGACAGAGCCGCATCTTCAACGCTCGAGTCCGGACCATAGGGGTGAGGGCCCGGTCCCGACCGCGGCACCGCGGGGAGGGGTAGAGCTGAGGAGAGTCGTCTAAGGCGGGGGTAAACCCTAGAGCAGGGCAGAGGAGGGGGACAGCAGACGTAGTGGGGACCCCAGCTCCGGGCGAGGGCGGGAAGTGGTAGCCCCAACGGCTGGCGGGAGCGCGCGCCCCCTCAGCGCCTCAGAAGCGTCCCCAAGCAGGCGTGGTGCCAAATACGGAGGAAAACGGGGAGCAAACGCCTCTGCGACTCTTAGAGGGCTGAGGCTCTTGTAAAAAGTCACTGGTGAAAGCGAGTTGTTGTCCCCTAGATATCGTCCGTAGTTATTTTTGGCCGCTGTGGCTGTGTTTGTGAGGGAGAGTGCCTGTCTGAATGTCTGAAGACAGAGCTGGTTAAAGGGTTAAAGTGTACCCTCAGCAAGTTTGCTGATCATACAAAGCCGGGGGAAGTGGCTGATGTACCTGAAGGCTGTGCTGCCATTCAGCGTGACTTTGATACGTTGGAGAATTGGGCAGAGAGAAACCTGAAGAGGTTCAACAAGGGCAGGTGTAGGGTGCTGCACCTGGGGAGGAGGAACCCCCAGTACCAGTACAGGTTGGGGGCTGACCTACTAGGGAGCAGTTAAGCTGAGAAGGGCCTGGGAGTATTGGTGGATGATGATAAATTGACTGTAAGCCAGCAGTGTGCCCTTGCAGCCAGGAGGGATGACAGTATTCTGGGGTGCACTGGGAGGAGTGTGGCAGCAGGTTGAGGGAGCTGATCCTCCCCCTCTACTTGACCCTGGTGATGCCACAATCTGGAGTGCTGTGTTCAGTGCTGGGCTCCTCAGTACAAGAAAGACAAGGAGCTACTGAAAAGGGTCCAGTGGAGGACCACAAGGATGATCAGGGCTCTGGAGCATCTCTTATGAGGAGAGATTGCAGGAGCTGGGCCTGTTTAGAGAAGGGAAATCTGAGAGGGGATCTCATTAGTGCAGATCAATATCTCAAAGGTGGGTGCCAGGAGGATCATGCCGGCCTCTTTTCAGTGGTGCCCAGTGATATGATGAGGAGCAATGGCCATTAACTAAACTACTAGAAGTTTCTCCTCAACATGAGGAAGCACTTCTTTATGTTGAGGGTAGCAGAGCACTGGAACAGGCTGCCCAGGTGGGTTGTCTACCTCTCTGGAGACATTCAGGACCCACCTGGATACATTTGTGTGTAACCTGCTCTAGGTGACCCTGCCTTGGCAGAGCTGTTGGACTAGATGCTCTCCAGAGATCCCTTCCAACCCTAATGATTCTGTGATTCTGTCTGTAGAATTAAGTAGCATAGAACCAAATTTAGAACTGGTGAAAATTAGTCTGTTGACTTCTTTGGGCTGGTAGAATTGCAGCAGATGTCGTTTTGATCCATCTTGTCTCAGGTGTGGAAATGTGTCTCAAGTCAGTGGAAAGATATCTTCACTTTATCTCTGACGGCACCTTGGATTTGTGCTTGTCATGCTTGTGCTAGCATCATCATAGTTGCAGAGCAGTATAGCAGTTACCAGTTAACGAACAGGACACGTCCATCTGATACAGCATCCTGACACATGTATATAAACAATAAATGGAAGGAGCTAATAACACTTTTTTAAAGTGATATGAGTATAGTAAGAGAGTTCAAATTTCATAATCAGGAAACGCATATTTCTGGTATTTCTGGCTTTTCTAGAGCTTTAAAAACTAAATGTAAACCATAAATTCTTAGCTAATGGAATAGCTGAGAATGAAATAGTGTATCTTGGTGTATTGAGCAATACTGAAGTACGCCATCTGAAGACCTTCCTAAAGGTTTTCACAGAACTGACATATCAGATGGATTTTGATAGATCCATTTACATGACACAAACATCTGAAATCAAGGAGAGCCCCTTGGAAAAATTTTGTAAATATTTTCATTAACATCATTTGATGTACCTTATGCATTGACTGAACAATGACTGCTGACAGAAGGGGCTATACTTGTGCTTTGAAGTTGGGCCAAGTCCGAAGTATGAAAAGTCAACAAATTTATCTGGAGATATGTTGTGTTAGTTATTTCCAGTGTGGTTTTAGCTTCTTCCCTTTCTCTCTCTCACAAGTTTAGCTGAGCGTATGTCTCTGACAATATTAAAAAATCAAAACGATAGTTGACTTAGACACCACAAATCAGTAAGCAAGGATTGAGTAGTTTAAAAGCATGAGATGATATACTAACTGGAAAAAAGAATAGGAACCAGGATATTAGGGTTTTTTTTTTCTTGGTTATTGCTAGTTTTATTATTACCTTGACCTCATCTGAGCAATTTAAAAGTAAGGCGCCACTCTCTTCACTTACAGATTTAATAGTTTATCCCCAGTCTATCACTCATTTCCCCAAAGAGTTCAGATGAGTAGTCCCAGTGAAAATTTATTTTCCGTTTATACATGAACTATTATACATAAATACAAGTACTCTAGAAAATTGCTGCTTCAATCTGTTCATAGTAAGGGATTAGTTATTTTAATGTTTAAAAGTTAAAGCTGTAGGTTTATGTGACTAGGAGTGGTTGTTTTAGGGTTGTATTCTTGCTAAGTGAAAGCTGTTTACATGGGAGAGAGCTGAGGGCGTAATTAAACTTGCACACAGAAGTCAATGCATTGACTTCCTGCACATTGCCAGAAACTACTAATGAAGTCATATTAAATTTCTCTTCACAATGTTTCCTATAGTATACTGAAAGCTTAGTTTCTGAAATTAGACCTCTAAATGAGTTGATACTTAATACCTACTACACCATTGTGTTTGGACAATGATACTCTGTAGAATTCTTTTCCTAATTGGTATCATCACTAGTCCTTTACAGCATTAACAATGTGCGTTTTCAGCCATAATCTGGTTAGGCCTTGCTGTCTTGGTCTAAGCAGTTTTAGGCAAAGACTGTCAAAATAGTTTACCAGATTCTTGGAGAATTGTCATTGTTTGTTGACAAAAGGTGACTTGACCAGTTAAAAAAAAAAAAAAAAAATCCAGGTTTCTGTTTATTAATTTGCCACCTTTGTCAACACATACAGAACCTGATTCTTTTGCCTGAAATGTGGATGGCAGCTACCGTTTGATGTTATGATGTAGGGCATTATGCTTTATTCCAGGTACAGCTCTCCAGGGATGTGAATATTCCATACCATACCTATTGGGTCATTGTAGATGCCTGCATGTATCTGAAATGGCACCCAGTGTTGCATTTTGGCAACTACAGGAAGCTACATGGCAGCTCTGTCAAATTAGAAAATTTCTTTTCCGTTCCCCATTATTTTTCCAAGGTGCTTTTAGTGAACCACCTGTATTTTTTTCAAACCTGAACTATTACACTTTCGTGTCATCTTGACTGTCAAAATGCTTACCTGCTTTGTAATCAAAAGCAGAACAAGAAAAAGTAAAAATGCCAGTTATAATAGAGAAAACATATTCTCTGTAATGCAGCTTAAAATGCTTATAGATCTATATATCATGTCAATATGGTATTTAATTCTGATTGGTGCAAGAATATGCCTGTCATTATTAAAGTGAAGCAAGCAAACAGGAATATTACTGCTTCTGTGTTTTCTTTTTATGTCACTCACATTAAATAGTGATGTGTATATGCTCTGTTGGTAGTGCCTTTGTATCTGTCTTGTGCAGCTGTGTATCAGTGTAGCTTGACGATGCCTGTAATCGTTCAATCCTAGTGTCTGTTTCAGAGCTGCTTTTTTTTATTTTTTTTATTTTTTTTATTTTATTTTAATAGGTTGATAAAGATGCATTGGATACCCAGGTTAAGGAGAGGAAAATTCAAGAAGCAGCTGAAAAAGCACGAAATGAAGAACTTGGTATGTTAATAGATGCAATGATATTTCTGTGAATTGATAAATGTAATATAACATCTGTTTCCTGCTTCCTTTTTGCCTTCATGTATTTCCAGCTGCCATATTTATTTCCAAATGGAGCCTCTCTCCTTGAATCTTGCCATGTCAATCAAGATATAGATAGATAGATATACATATCTATATAAAAAGGCAAATCTGTGGGCTTTTCTCTAAATTCAGACATACAAAGGGAATTCTATAATGTGTAGTCCTATTTAAGTTCATATATTTGCATTGGTAACGTGTGTGTTTTCCTCAGTATCTTGAGATTTATATTGAGATGATTAAACTGGTGTATGTTTCCTCATAGGCTGGAATTGTCAGCATTTTCTTTTAAAACACTAGTGATTGTTGAATAGCATTATTTAGAGACCTGAAGATATGGGAGGATTAAAAAAAAGACTTACTACTGTTCTCAGAACAGTAGTGGCAAATTTGTTTGATTCCTTTCTTGTAGAGTAAGTCTGTGTTCTATCTGGCCATTCTTCAGTAGAATATACAGACTCTGTACAACAAGGCAGCCTTTGCTAGGAGCCTTTGCTAAGTCAGAACACAGATATGCAAATATTACATCCGTGTCCGCTGACTTCAAAACCCTTTGGGGCCCTCTGTTTGGAATGCTTTCCTGGGATATCATGTGAAAAGGTCCCACAGACTGAGGTCTCCTTGGGTTCCAAGAAGAGCTAGAATGGAGCTGCCAATTTCCGTGCTGTACTTCAAGGGCTGCTTGTGATTTTCCTGGTAGAATACCTGTCAGACAGACTCCTAGGAAACTGCCAGAAGCAGTGTGTAGTCTGGCAACAGAGGAAATGATCTTTTCTTATGAATTATATTTAAATGGCTAAAATGGCTAGTTTGGGGTGGAGGGTGTTGTTTTTCTTTCAAACTAAATTATGTTGGTTAAATGAGCAAGAGCTATTAAGCTGTTCAAAAACTGTTAGTGCCCACTAATTATTTTAGTGCTATGTTAGAAAAATGATTTGAACTATGAAACAACTATCTGTATTCCTTTTATTGGGAGCCCAAATTGTATTTCAGTTGTGATCATAAACTGAAAGGAAATGGGAAGAGTTACTGTACAGTCCATTTCATGAGTTACTACAAGTTTTATTCAATGAAACCTCACAGTTCTATAAGTACTTATTGTTGTCTTTGCTTCACATGCAGATATTTCATTGTAGCATTAATAAGAGAATTGATACCTAAAAAACTGGAAGTATGTTAAAAGTAAATGTTTCTAACATTAGAGTTTTTGCTGGGCTGGTACTCATAGATGAAGTACTTTTTCCTAAGGTATAAAAGTTTGAAGACTTAGATACTGTTTATTCCTCATCAAAATCTTATTTTCCATTTTACACGTACACTTCTAAGAGTTGTGTTTTCATTGTGTTTGTTTTTCTCTAGCTAATGAAATGAAGCAAAATGACAAGATCATGTGTATGTTAGAAGAACAGCATAAAAATGATATCAGAAACATAAATAAGGCTGTCAGTGAGTTTCAGAAGAGTTTGCAGAAGCCAGAAACGAGACGTGAATATGACCTGAATGATCCGCAAGCCCTAAAGAAGGACAGACCTGCTCGAGTTTCAGACGATGACCCTCGATGTACTGTATCTGGCTTGCAGAAGTTTTTGGGTGAAGATTTAAACTATGATCAGAGGATGAAATTTCAAAAGGAGCAGTTAAGAGAGTGGTCTCTTCAGCAACAGAAGGACTTAAAGAATGCATTAGCTGATCAAAAATTTGCAGGTAACAAATGAAGATAATGAGGTTTTAATCTCCTTTTTCTGAAATTCTGATGTATCTGACAAAAATATGGTATAGCCCATTGTGTCAGTCTGACATAGCAGTAGTTTAGTATATTCAGTATTTAACTTTTAGAAATACTGCAGCAGTTTTTACTTCACAAGCTGTAATGTATTCAGTTATCTCACTTAAGAAATCTATATTTAATAACATGCGATTGTAATATTACTTAGGTTTCATTTCTGTTTCATGCCTCAAATGATGTATTGGAGCATGCTGAAAAATCATCTATATTTTGCGTGCCAGATGGTATGTTTACTTCATCAGACCAAATTGTCCAGTTTTTACTGTTCTATAGCAGTCCAAATAATACCAAATGTTCTTTTCTGGTTTGTCATTAAACATTTTTTTCTGCAGTACTTACCATACTTTTTCATTTTAACTTCTATACTGTTAAGACAAGATGGGTAACATAATGATTTCATGAGTCATGTGAAATTTCAAGATGGAAAGCTTTGGTGGTAGGATTTGGAAATCCTATGTAATTCAGCCTACAATGCTTGGAACTCCCTTATCTGTCAGTCTCCTCCTCTCTCTTATATTGGCTTACTTCTCTGGCACTTTATGTCCAAGAATATTGACTAAATTTAATCTAATTTAGATGATCTTCATGACAAATACAGGATTGCACTTGACCAAAAGACGATGGAGCAGCAACAGAAAGAAGAAGAAAACAGGCGTGCTGTTTGTGCAGCTACTAAAGATTTCAACAGAAGCCAGGTAAATTAGTGTTGAGTTGGTTTGTTTTTTTTTCTAAGTGGAGACAGAAGTAAAATAAGATGTGCAAGAGTACAATGAGTCATGATGTTTTCACTGAGGTTCTTAGCAGCTAACTGCCAAGGTTGTCCCAGTACCTGGAAGATAGATTCTATTTGCTTTGTCCCCTCCAAGGATCTAGCTATTGTCTGTCTACTTGCCCTCTGTCAAAATTGTCCCTCCAAGTTCTCAGCTTGCTGACTAGAAGGCAGCAGTAAGTCCCCAATCTTTCAGAAGCTTCTAGTCTGTAAACTGAGCAAAAGAGCAAAAGTCTCCCATCCTTCCTTCTTGTTTTGTGTCAGTTGTCAGATAATCTTAGCTGTGTCTACCTGCTTTTCTTTCTGCTTAGAACCATTGCTACCAGTAGGGTTTTTTGTCTTTATTGACGTTAATTTCCCTCAGCCACTGTTTTTGGCACTTTGACTTCTTCTTTGATATTTGTGCACATCTCTTGCTTGTTTACCAAGCATGTTTTGGAATTTGGAACCTGTTGAAACAGGACATACCTCCCGTATGAAGACAGGCTGAGAAAGTTGGGGCTGTTCGGCCTGGAGAAGAGAAGGCTGCGTGGAGACCTCATA